>BLKR01003192.1:67776-156738 GCA_011170035.1 Teleogryllus occipitalis | reverse complement strand
TTACAATATGGACCAAAATTATCCACTAAAGGTGGAATGCGGCTGTGTGAATGTTTAAAAAAATTGTATGTACAAAAATGAAGAATACTTACATTAAGAACACATACATTACACATAAGCAATTGATCGAAAAAGTCGTGCCACAGGTTGTATTGCTAGAATCAATGGTATTTCTGTATTAATATTCCTAAAACATCAGTAAAACGTTTTCCATTCTTATGAATATGTCTATTAACAAAGAAACAAGTTGGCAAAATACGTGCATCTCACATATTTTCATGCAATACTGATATTTATGGTTACAACACACGTCGTAGAAATCACGTTAATCAAATGTCAGTATCAACAGCTCATTACAAGAAATCCACCTACAATACATGTACGTTACTTTACGACCCATTGCCAGATGGCATAAACAATGAAAGCCGGAACAGAAATATAAGTTAAAAATAAAATCTTCTCTGCCGCATAACTGTTTCTATACAATTAAAGACTATACTGATCATCACAAAGAAAAATAATGTCTATTTTAACAAAACAATATGTAATGGATTAGTTTACATTTTGTATTGTATAATTTTTTTAAAAGTCTTAATATACCTGTGACAAGTAATATACTTCAGCTCCCGGGTCAATAACCCCATCTCGATCGGGTTTTTGTCCAGTTTCCCTGATCCATTGAGCAAATGTTGAGATGGCCCCTTGTTTTGCTTCTGGACATAAATGTAACTTCATTTTCTGTGCACGTCTTCTAGAATTCAGTGGGAAATACAATTATTCAAATTATCGTTTCAATGTTGTCGCGGCAGGAAGTATTATTCCGATTGCTTCTGGCCATAAATGTTAGCTTCATTATGCGCACGTTTTATTGAGTTCTCCCTTTGCTTGTAGGGGAAGGAGTACAGCTGAGGATGAGTTACTAAATTGTTAGCAATGCAGAAAAATCAGATCTGTAGTTCTTTTACCGTTGCAAATAGTTTTTCTATAACTCGGGAACGAAAACGTCCAGTTTTTCAAATTTTGTTAATATCGCGCTATTTTAATTTATTATTATTATTATTATTATTATTATTATTATTATTATTATTATTATTATTATTGTTGTTGTTGTTGATTGTTAAGAATTACGGGCGCTTCAACTACTGACGTCATTAGTCCGGTAAGTGTAGTGCACATTTTTTCATCGGGAGGTGGCGGTGATATACCCCACTAGATGGCGAGATCCGGTGCCGGCCTTTCGTCGACTAGCGGGGTTTTCCCTAAGGAGGTATCTCCCACCAGCGGAGCACCGCCCCAGCCGGGGCAAGTTCTAAATTTGCGACAGGTCTAATTATAATTATAATTATACTTACAATTATAATTATAATTATTATAGTAGTTATAATAATTATTGTTTGAACTTTCATTCTTTCAAATATTCAAGTTATTGTATGGTTGTTTTGGTTTTAAAATTTTTATATTCATACTCATAATAATACAGGCGTGAAGATACTAAAAGAATTAGCCGAACCGTTGCAGACTACCGACTTATAATGAAGAATTAAAAACTGAATAATTCACTTTTGTAAAAAAAAAGAAGCGGAGTGTCTTTAATTAAACTGGTGGTGCTAAAACTGCTCCTACTAACTTGCCCGTTTTTTCACGGAAAATTACGCGAAAACTCAATTTTCAACAAAAACAATTTTCGAAAAATTGTACATGACCATATTTCAAAATCTGTCTTTAAGAAACGGATTTCATTAAGGGAAAAATATTTATCTTCATTGTTGTAATTGTAGGAGGTCGCCGAACAAACTTTTTGCAATTTTCGAAAAATCAGTTTTTAACGAAAAGGAGACCTTCACCATTGTCTTAAACGTCCTTCACACTTTACTACAACAAAATGTAATAAAAAACGATGGAGCCATTTTTTATTTAAAAACGTCCCAGGATCTTTATGTGAAGTATCTCCCAAAATTATATATCGGTTTCAAATTGAAGTGGCTTTGACATCAGCGAGTTCGATCGAGGAATATCAGTTTTGGAGAAAATCAGCTGGACGGTTTAGCCAGTAGCGTACGTTTTGCCGTCATTCGATTCTTCTACACCATGTGCTAGAAGATGTTTTCCAAATTTAGCAACTGGATTTGACTACTTTTTCGTTTCCAGGGCCGTGTAATAAGAGTCTTTCTGCCGAACATCGCAACACAACAGTAACTTGTGCAACTTACTCAGAATTGAATATATACGTTTGTGCTTATTAATCACGTATGTTATTGCTTATCGCAGTATGTTTAATGCAGAGTTGACATATTTTGACACAGTATAAATAAATAAACAAACGTTTGATCATTCTCACACGGCTTATCTAACCGCAATTTATCTATGAGCGTGTTATCCGCACACTGGTTGTATAAACGCTTGTTTTACGGAGCTCGTTCACAGACTGTGGTCGTGTGCCGTTCCAGACCAACGTTAGTTATCCGATTGCAAGTTGGTGGAGTTATTTATTAATTGAAAATTAATTCTAGAGTGTGTAAGATAAATGCTCGGTTAATATTTACACGTTTAACAAAAATAGAAGTAAAACTGCAGAGAATTATTATATAATTTTATTACCGAAATTCTTTCTACCAAAAGGACCGTCAAATGTGCGTTGTAAGGAAGTACACTATTGGGATTACAACATAGTTGTATTGTAGTAATTAATGACACTAGTTTATTTTGAATTAATGAACATATATCTCTTAAAATTTCATCTTTGAAGATGAAAAAAGTATTATTAACGAGCAGTGAGGGCGGTTGCTAGTTATTTGTATGTTTACACCACGTGAATATCTTAGTAACTCGCTTGTGTCAGCTATACCTTCTTTTGTCTTCGAAAAGAAGTATTATAATTAAATCATAACGCTACTAGTACTATAATGAATCCATTGTAATACTGGTGTTAAAGTGAATGAAGCTTCTTATAGCATCTATATGAGTGCGCTAAGGGAACATTACTCCTCCTTCGTAAATAAAGGAATTAAATATTTTTTTAATGAGAAAAAAATACACTTAAGGTTGTATTTTATTATAAATATTTTCTACAAAGCAACATATTATTTTTGAGTCTTTGAATGTTTTTAATAATGTTATGTGTGTTAATAGTGCTTTGTAGTCGTATTACATGAATCTTGTCTTAGATATTTTAGTCGAGTTTGTTGGTATTACGGTCCAGTAGACTTTTGATCCAATATAGGGAGCACACAGCAGTAGTGGGTCGGATCGTAATATCATACTACTCGCAGTTCTTTTTGGCGAAGAATAACGTAGCTACTAACTAGTAAAGAGAAGTGTATTTCTTCTAAGAAATGAAGATTTACGCGCGAAGTGTATAGCACGGATCTTAAAATCGAACTCGGCGAGATTTCATGTTGGGTTGGAAATAAATGCGAACGATGATTCTCGTTCATGCCATTACGGATGGACGATTACAATGATTCTATTAGCTGTTTTCTGGTAATTTCATAACTTATTGGGAAGACTCAATTACTCTCCTCTTTAGATAGTGTAAACGCATAATATGCAAATTCGTTAATAAATACCCATAAAAAGAAGACTGGATAAATTAAAACTTTTGATTTTGGAGCCAATTTACTACCTCTAAATTCTTATTACTAGTATCCATTAGCTTGATATTTCCCTTGACACTGCATACTTTGAGAAAAAAGTGGTAATGGCCGTTACTTAGGCCAAACCACAAACTATGTGTTTCGACGTATAGTAATTTCGAATGAGGCAGCTTCGAGCAGTTCCGTTTATACACGG
The DNA here is from genome assembly GCA_011170035.1 of Teleogryllus occipitalis. Lineage (NCBI taxonomy): Eukaryota > Metazoa > Arthropoda > Insecta > Orthoptera > Gryllidae > Teleogryllus > Teleogryllus occipitalis. The sequence goes on along the minus strand of BLKR01003192.1, from coordinate 152,949 downwards.
TACGAAAATTTGGCGATTATAATTATCAATTAATCAGCCATAGACACACATATGAATTCATTAAAGATACATTACAGGTATTAATTACGGATGGATAGATTAATTACAGTCTCTTGATGTATATACTCGGATATCAATTTGAAATTGTTGATAATTGTAAACATCGGGAATATTTGGTTTCTCACCGGCTGGGTTTGGGCCAGAACCAGCTTTTCCCCTAACTTTGCAGCGACTAGGATCAGGAGGTCCTGGATCGAGTCCCAACGATGCCGGATTTGTCAGTTTCTGTTAATCAGGCAATTATAACAAATTTCACATTCCACTCAATCCTTTGCAGACATTGGATGCCGCCAGAAAATGCTCTTATCCCGGTATATTAAATTCTTATCCCGGTCAAAAGAAAATTATAGAACTCCTCACCAAATTTAATTAGCTAAATAGTATTTAGCTGAAGACTATACATTGTCTGCCCTATGTATAACATCTAGATTTAGGATTTGTGTATGTGTATCCCATGAAAATGTGTAATTAGTATGTGAATTTGTAAATACTGTATTTTTGTAACTGGTCGCCAATGACCTAGCTGTTTACAAGGCGACCTTAAATAAATAATAAAAAAATGCTCTTATATCTTTGCAGATACATTCACATTGAAACATTGAAAAAATATTACACTGATTGCTGTCAATGCGTTTTGCCTGTTATTAGAATTTTGCAGTTCTGTCTCCTGATCGAGTCCAAACACAATAGTGAGACTGCGACGACTCTAAGGCAAAAAAGTTCAATGAGTTTTAAGAAGCTCCTCTTTCAAAACTTACTATTTCCTGTCCATTGTAAATTCAAAAGAATTTCACGTCTATTTTTAAAACTTTTTTTGCATATTCACCTCTGTAAATGCATTTAATAGACTAATAGTGTGAGATGCTGCACACCTACAGCCTAAACCAAGAAATTTCTCGTCCTCGCTCGTAAAATAAGCGTGTAATAATGCCAATACAATACTCAAATACTAAATAAAATATTAAATGAAATATTAGTGACACTGGGAACTGAAACATCCGTTGCTACAGCAACTTTACCTTCAGTGGTTGTGAGAAACTTCATTCCCTTCTTTGATTTCTGTTGTGTATTAGGGCAAATGAATCTAAGTAAACAAACATTTATTGAACACACAACATAATGAAAGATACAGAAGGCCCGCCCATGGCGAGGCCGTACTGAAGCTTAAAAGGACGACCGGGAGGCCGAGCACTGGGAGGACAGAGCCCAAGTTCTGAGGAACGGTTCGCGGCAGCCAACGTTGCGTAGAATGTCCGTAGCTTTCTAGGGTCGAAGTTCATGGTCCAGGAGAGAAGCCATGAGATGAAAGACGATCGTTGCCAGGTGCTTTTTCGTAGTGAATATTCCGTAGTCAAAGGGGGAAGGATTAAAAAACACTACTAACCTCACCATGTCTGAATACCAACTTCACTGATTTCTAGATATTCGCACTGGACACAAGTCACACGCTACTTGCTAGTCGCTACTCGCCAGACGCTACTCGCTCCGCTTTTCCGAAGTTATAACGGCACGGCTGCCCAATGAGTGGTCAGCTGGGCGATTTGCTTGGAGAAGCAGCCAGGTGCCGCGTTGTTGCTGCGCCCTGGTGGTGGCTGCCGTAAAAACTGGCGCGCGTGGTTCAAATGTCCAATGCGTACACAGCACTTGCGAGAGTTGGTTTATTATGAAGTAAATTGCGAACAAGAATAAGTAAATTTAAGTCAGATGTGAGAGTGCAAAAAAAAAATATTGCACATATTGCACAAACAAATATTTCCTCGGCCGCGATGTGAGTTTTTTTGTTGAGAGTTGTACGGGAAGAAAAAACTAGTGCAGGGTAGTGCAGAGTAGATAGTGAGACGTTTGCGCATAAAAGATGTGTATGAGTATAGCTATTTAGAATTGTCACTCCGCAGCAGTGTGACCGTCAAACCGGAAGAAAACGCAGCGCGACAAAGGTTAGGGCGGCGTGCATTACCAGACGTTTGCAAAAGAATCGAGGAGGAACAGAAATAGGACTTTGGGCTAGGAAGATGATCGACTATAGCGTATGGCCACGGCGCGTGTTCAAAATATGGCGGGAAACGATGTAACGCAGCGCATCGCTACACCCCTTTCCCTCCAGAAAAAGGTTCCGGTTTGCGGCTTAGAAAACCGGTCCAGAAAAAGATACCGGTTTCAGGCCATCAATTTGTGTCATTCCTGTGTCTCTGATCAGGAAGTCCTATGGTTCAAGTTCCGACAGTGACAATATTATAGACACTATCTGGATATATATCATCGTAATAGCGTGTTACTATCCGGTAACTATGTCGAATTCAGCTGCTACCAGGAAAAGAATTCTAGCGGTTGTCTCTCTGTGGTTTGTCCGATCTACACCAGGCGAATGCTAATGCAGTACCCTAACAAACAAGCCATGGACGCGCGACCTATCTTCCCTCTTGCTTGATCTATCCTCACCTCCCTTATTAACGCACACTTACACATACATGCACTAAGCTATTACAGTTATCGGGTGACCAATCGAAAGCTTACAACTTATCCTGGTTCGGACGGAGACCCGCTGGTGGGAAACGTGGAGGACTGGTTGGGGAATGTCCTGTAAACTGACTTGTAAGCCGGCGCGGTCGGCCGGTCGGCCGGCCGACCGGCCGGCCGATCTCGCCATGCAGCGGAGGGAAAGTACTGTTACATCACGTGGTAAAACACACTACATTTATAGTAATAATGAACTTAGCAGTTGACGTGCCCGGAAACGATAACAATTCATAATATCCATATCGATAATCAATCGATTATTAACCAATTCCTAAGTAAGATACTGTCTCGTTTATTGTAGCAACATATTGAAAATGAAAGACAACTTCCGTCAGTGATATATTTTTCACGTTTGACATACCTATAAAAAAAATTAGTGCCCTCCACAATGTTACAAAGTCCAGTCGTCAAAATCTTGTTGATGTGACCACCCGTCAAAATCCTGAATCTATTTTGCAATGTTGAACGCTGCATGACGTGCAGAAAGAGATTCAAGTAGATTGTGGATGGTACCGACAGAGATATGGAGCCATCCCGACTCCAGTGCCGCAGCCAGCTGCGCCAGGTTCCTCGGTTGCGGATCAATGGCGCGAACAGCCCGATCGTGATGATCCAACAGATTTTCGATTGGCTTTAAATTGGGAAGTTTGATGACCAGGGGAGTACTGTAAACTCATCCTAGTGCTCTTCGAACCACGAACGTACACTGTGATCTTCATGAAGCGTTGTATTGTCCTGCTGGTAAATGCCGTCTTGTTGAGGAAAAGCGATCTGTATTAGGAATGGAGATTGAGCCCAAGAACGGCTGCATACTTCTTTTGATCCATTGTGTCCTTCGGAATGCTGGATTGCCCAGGGAATGCCACTAAAACATTCCGCACACCATCAAGCTCCCTTCTCCGGCCTGGACCCATTGGGCGATTGTTGCAGGATGTTTGCGCTGTTTACACCATTTCCACTATGTCTGTCCGATGGAGCACGAAACTAGATTCAAATGAAAAGGCCACCTGGCGCCCATCAGTAGACGCCCAGTTACGTGCAAATTCCAGCCTTCGTCATATTCACCTCTGTAAATGGATTTAATGGACTAATAGTGTGAGATGCTGCACACCTACAGCCTAAACCAAGAAATTTCTCGTCCTCGCTCGTAAAATAAGCGTGTAATAATGCCAATACAATACTCAAATACTAAATAAAATATTAAATGAAATATTAGTGACACTGGGAACTGAAACATCCGTTGCTACAGCAACTTTACCTTCAGTGGTTGTGAGAAGCTTCATTCCCTTCTTTGATTTCTGTTATGTATTAGGGCAAAAATTCACTTCCGTATGGTCGTGCACGCCGATGTCGTTACGTGCTCGCCAATCGTTCACGCCGATGAACAGTTGTCAGCATGAACAAGACACCTACTATGGAGGCACGTTTTGCCGTTGCTGAACGGTTCTTGAGGAGACCCTGTTGGTATCCTCTTGGTTCATCTCAGCGGTCAGTGCCTATAGAATTATTATTTTGTTTTCTGTCTGTAGATTTAACTGCTTTGGCAAATTGTATTTGGTCTTTATACACACACACACAATTGTATTTTGGATAGCAGTTTCATATCCAAATGATAAAACATGTTTGCAATATACTGACAGAAAAGTAAATAATAATTTAATACTAATTATCCACAATTCGCCGCAAGTGGATTGATTTTCGACTGTAAGCTATTTATGTATTACACATTTTAGCATATTGCCAAAAATATTTTATTATTTTGACGTAAAACTGCTATCCAAAATACAATTTTCTGTCAATAAAATAAAGACCAAATACAGTCTGACAAGGTCGGTTGCTATAATTTGCATCTCTATTTGCCCGTACAAATCTCCACAGCCGTCGTTATCCCCTGTCATCTCCCGGACCTCTGTGGTCCGCCATAGTTGCCTTGGCGCCGGTTTTGGATATCGCCATTTTGCCATGCACGGAACGTTTTAACCACGGTAGTCCGCGAACACTTTACAAACTTAGCCGTTTCGGAAATGCTTCCGCCCCTTCCCGAAAGCCAATGATCATGCAATTTTGGACCCCAGATAAATAGCTCCGTTTCTGCATTGCGGCAACTACTGCATTGTTTTCTGCTTCCAACAGACCCGCTTTATATACTCTCCATTGTTAGTGCCGCCATCTGCTGTCTGTGAGGGGTTATTGCATCTTTACTTCGAACGAAAGCGGTGGCCAATTAATGTGATTGGATTGTGTATTCTGATATTATTCTAAATTCTCTTTGCCTACTTCATGGTTCGTAACTAAATTTACACTTTTCGTTAATGTTTTCTAAAGATTCACACTCGGAATTTTCATCGAAATATTCATCTCCTACATCGCCTTCTAAAACAATTTCTCGTATCTTTCCTACATCATCTGCAATTTACAGATCAAAACGTTTACTTAGATTGAGAATAGTACTGTAAGGGAATATATCATGTTATTCTAACACCTACAAACACAGGAAGCAGAACGTTAAGCTAAGAAGAGTACGCCCACATGTCTTTCAGCGAACTGCAAGTGACGCCCTTAGACGCGCGGGACCTGACAGTTCCACGTGTCGCACGTCAAAGGAAACAGGGGATTCGTGACCTTTCGCCCACCATCTCATCTGGTTGTAACCTTGCCACCAAAATATTTCATTTATTAATTCCAATCCAATGCATTTTATCTCCTCCCTCCAACGTTCACTACATCTTATGTCCATAGTCCCTGGAAAAACGAACCAAAATGTATGAAAAAAACACTTTTTTTGCAATATAGGCGTAAGTTGTTCAGAAGAGTTATTGATATATCAGATTGATATATCATATCATTGATTTTTTCTTTGTCGCTACTGCTTAGGCTGTAGAGAGGCGTTTATTTAGTGCTGCGCGAAAAACGGCGAATTTTTATTAATATATTGATGTATCTTATCAATGATATATCATTTACAACGAAGATTTAAAACGGTGGGAACATGTTTTCATGTCATACTGATATTTATAATTACAATACACGTAAAAATCACGTTCTTCGAGTGTCAACAGATCGCTAGAAAAATACAAATACAATACATGTACGTTACTGTAAAACGCTTTGCCAGATGACATTAATGAATTAAAATCGGTACACAAATTTAAGCTAAATGTAATTTTTTTCTGTTGCGTAACTGTTTCTATACAATTACAGACTATGATGATCATCAAAAAGAACAATATTGTTTATTTTAACAAAACAATGATATATAATGCCTTAGCTTACATTTGTATAGTATAATTAAAAAATACTTAAATGCCTGTAACAAGTAATGTACTTCAGCTCCCGGGTCAATGACCCCCATCTCGACCAGGGTTTTGTACAGTTTCTCTGATCCATTGAGCAAATGCTTAGATGGCCACTTGTTTCGCTTCTGGACATAAAAGTAACTTCGTTATGCGCACGTTTTGTTGAGCTCTCCTTTTGCTTGTAGTGGTAGGAGTAGAGCTGAGGGTGAGTTAATATTTTGTTAGCAATGCAGAAAAATCAAGTCTATAGTTCGTTTACCGATGGAAATATTTTTTTTCTAACTCGCGAACGAAAATATCTAGTTTTTCACATATTACTGATTCTGCGCTTTTAAAATTATTATTATTATTATTATTATTATTATTATTATTATTATTATTATTTTAACTTTCATTGATCTTTCAATATAGTTAAAATGTTGGGAAGGGCTCTAGAGCTCAATAAAACGTGCGCAGATGACCTCCATACGTCACACACAGTTTATACTGACTTAATAAATCAAATAAAGCAAGTAGATCAAACGAATAATATTGATATGTAAAAAAAATAACAGTTGTTGGAGGACGGACACTTTTAAAGGAAACTAATTTTTCGATATCGAGGAGTTCTATATATATTCCAGAAAAAGTAAATTCTTTCTATACACGTATTAGAGGAAGTATTTTAGTACATATAAGAACAAGATATAACAACTTTCTCCACATTAGGTACCCGCAGTTTTTTTCGAACAAATACCGGGAGTGGCGGCTCAGTATGTAACTACAGTGCCTCTGACGCGCGGTTCGAGTCCCGACGGCGGCAGGATTTTCGACACTATCTTTGCAGCTAGGTCGAATTCAGTCGCTGTCTGGAGGAGAATTCTAGCGGAGAATTCTAGCTCTGATCGGTAGGTTTCCGTGTTTTTTCTGATCAGCACCGGGCGATTGCCGGATCAGTACAAACAGGCCACTGACAGCGCCCGATCTTTCCTTTCTCTTCCTGGTCCAATTCTCACCCCCTTACACACACACTTACACAAACATGCACTACATTACCACATCTGCCGGGAGACCGATCGTGGACTTAGAACTTGTCCCGGCTGGGGCGGTGCCCCGCTAGTGGGAGATACCTGGTTGGGGAATATTAGCTGACGGTAGGTTGGCGCCGGATCTGGCCATCCAACGGGGGAATCCACCACCTCCCGAGCAAAACCACGCCCTACACTTACGGGACTAATGACCATAGTGCTTGACGCGCTCGGAATCACTAACAATCAATCAATCAATCGAACAAATGAAAAATTGCCGCATTTCTCTGCAATATTACAACACTTTCTCTGTACTAGGTGAGAGAGTGAAATAGGTCAACGTATGCTTAGTGAACCATAGTAAGTCTACATTGATAACCAGAAACAAAATGAGCCATCTCTGCATTTGCTTATTGACTCAGAATTCGAAGTATAATACTTGTTACAGACATGTTTAGTGTTTTGGAATTAGAGAGTGCATTTGCACTTTGATAATTAAAGCATTATACTAGTATATAATATATATAGTAAAATATATGTTTAATATTATACTATATATCCGTATTATACATATTAACTTAAATGGATTCATTCTTGATGGACACTATAGTAACTAATTTTATTTAAAGTTTTTTATCAGTAGTCATGATTTTATTTGGGATTCAAACCTGTCAATCGATTTTAATTGTATAGTATAGTTTTGGATGAATCTCACAATTTGTTTTGGAAGTTGTTTCGGAGATTCAGTAATGTGAACAAAAAGCTATTTTTATTTTATTGATGTTCATCTTTCAATCTAAAGTGGATGAGAAATTCTTCAATACACATTTCTAGCGGTCTTCAAAATAATTTCATTGAGTAAAAATGCTTTCATATCTCTTTCATGTGAAGTCCCATTAGAGCTAATTTTATTTAGTAAAATTCTCAGAAAGGGTATTTTATTATTTTTCCTTTATACGATGTAGAGAAATATACGATTATTTTACGTTCTCATAATTTTAATCACTCTATCGAGTTGCTTGAGCTTCTTTTTTCAGACCATGAGACTAACTGTCCAATCTCAACATTATTTTCTACGTACTATTTACGATCATGTAGTAATGCTATCGTATTTATGTTATTCACATTATGTATTGAAAATTATTACGGTGGCGTGTTTATCAAGAGTAAGCTTTCAAAAACATTTTTTTTATATTAAACCTTTCTGAAAATGTTTAGCTTTTTTGTCGTATCTGTCCCCATTTCCATCCTCAGGGCTGAGCGATGAACCGATAATTCATCTCTGTATTGGCTGCTTAATTGAAATAGATTGTTTTCTGTTTCCGAGCGCGTCAAGAGCTATGGCCTTTAGTACCGTAATCTATTTATGTTATATCCTGGAAGGAAGCGGTGTTCTACCCCGCTGGAACGTGAGATCCGGCGCTTGCCTACACGTCAGCTTGTGTGAAATTTCAGGAGCTTGAGATTTAATTCGGAAAGCAGCAGTAACCGCAGGATAAGAATAATTGCAGGAAAAACAGGTAATAATAAGGTATAGTGTAACCGCTTGTCGCCGGTCACATTTATAACCAACGGAAAATGGAAACAATAATACCCGACATTAGGCTCTACACGTAGTTTCTACAGTGGCGAAGAGATGGCGTAAGTCAGAGAAGGATTTCTGAACGCACTCAGACCGTAGCCAATCAGGAAATTTTCGTGGAAATACGGACGTGGCGTGAACTTGCGTCAAAAAAGAGCTCGCTCTTTCTGGTTCGAGACGTCAAGGAGAACGGTTGTCTACGAGTACGCCACATGGTCGACGAGGGACACGCGAAGATTGCGGAACACAAAAGCTTTAATAAAAGGTAATTGACTGAGCACTTTTCATGGACTTACGTACTGTGAATATCGTGAGATTACATGGAATTAGTAAATGAATATTAAACAAGAATGCAATGAATGAAAGAACGACGGCGGTAATAGATCGAAATGAATCTGTAAAACCACGTTGCTGCATTCTTGTTGCTAGAAAAGAGGACTATTGTAACATAGGGCATGTTTCTTCTTTGTTACAGCTTTAATATATTTCATACTTTTCATATATTCTTTATTCTTATTTTTGGGAATTTCACTTTGGAAATCCCATGATGAAATTTTGAAAGTTATGAGAAAGACGGATTATCCAAACAACTAGTTTGACTTTTGCCATTACGAAGTCATAACTTGGAGTTTCGAACTCGCATTCTGAAGCGACCATCGCCTCTGCGAAAGCTGTGGTGAATTTTCGCCTGGGAGACGACTGGGAGACGGTGTTCGGAATATTTCCGTGCGACAGGCCACGCAGGGACTTTGCAGAAGAACGACGACCTTGAGGCGCGAGGGTCGCGCGACGGGCCAGCTACACAGCGCGGGACCAACTTGCGGAGCTCGCCGGTCGTGAGTCATATTAAAGCAGAAAGAACACTCACTTAATTTCAGTCTGGAAAAAAACGTATGAGATAGGATTATCATTATACTAGCCAAAACGTTGTAATGTGAGCTTCCCTCAAAAACAGACGTTGATCGGGCAAGTTTCTTAGGACATTGGTCTGGCTTGCCAGTGGTTTTATTTCTTTTCGACAGTCGTAACAAGAATCAGATTAAAGTAATTCTTTATGTTTATGATAGAAGTTGTTTTGTACAGAATTATTTATTTAGAGTCATATATTAATGATTCAAATCATTTAAGAGACGTTATGAAACAAAATTTTGTGTTGAAAGGCTATGTAGAAGCCGAAGGTCAAATGTGACTACTGAGTGTAACGTAATTAGTGATTTAAAAGGTAGTAGTGAATTTCGAGTATTGTGTGTATGTATTTTTCTTTTACAGGATGAATATTTGTACTATGATTTGTGTGTCTCATGTGTGATATTCTTTGTGAAGTGTAAAAATGTATCCATTGCTTGTTTTCTTGTAAACAGGGATCTGAATTATTATTATTCTAGTGAAAAACTGCAGTTTAGGTAGGGAATTAGCTACCATGATATTACGAAAAGTAAGAACATAGGAGGAACAGTGATTTACATTCGATAGAATACATGTAATTACATTGATGTAAACGAAAAATGTAAAATTTGTTACATTTTGGCGCTCTAGAATATATGTTATTTGTCATTTAAAACTGAAAAATTGTGTTGGTTTGTTAATTGATCAGTAGTTTAACAAAGACGAACCCACTACCAATAGGGAAGTTTATCCGTAAACTGAGATATTCCCAGGGATGCGTGACGGTGTAATCACACGTCGCGAAGTAGGCAAATGACAGATCTACTTTTGTAATCGGTGAGGCAAAAGGAGAACGGTTACAATAGGATCACCAGTGGAAAACTTGAACATCCAAACGCCATGTTGTGTGTAAATCTGTAACGCACTCAAATATCCCAAACATTACATTAAGAAGAAAAGAACAAGTTATTATTACAAGATAAAGAATTGGCCATTCTTCTTTCACCTACTTCCATCCACCAAGAGAACCGACCCAGACACGTGTCCAAAATGTGGAGGAATGTTTTCAACATCTCACATTATCCTTGAATGTTTAAGCCTCCAAAACCTAAGAAACTCTCTGGCATCAAAAATGATATATATGAAATATTTAATTCAATTGAAGGTTGCAAATCAATGTTGAACTATCTTAACGTTAATGTTGGTCTTTATAAAATAATTTAAATTATAGTGAAAATTTATTGTACTTAATATTTCTGTTTGTTATAATTTATAAAATGTATCTCTGGTGTATAACTTGTATTTAATAATTCTGATGGGTATAAGGTATAATTACTGTTATTGATATGTAAATTAATAGTGATCGCTAATGACCTTAGTTGTTAGCTAAAGACCTAAAATATATTTTTAAAAAATCTATCGTTAAATACAAAGTCCACCTCTCCAATAGCGTTTACTCAAACATCAAGTCACATGTAGTCCACTACAACCTCGCCTCAACATACCTACACGAATTAAAAACCGTTATACATTTAATACCTTCCTGAATATATTTGCTAATAATTGTTAACGATAGGTGCTGATGGTAGCTGGCGGTTGTTGTAGAACTTGTATATTGAAAATTACGAAATAAGAATAATTTTGTAATGCAGTTAATGCATATGATAAATTGTATAAAGTGTACTGAACTATATATTACTCAAACAAAAATAAATATAAAAAACAACAAAAATATGTTTCTGCACTATCAGATACTTTACTGAGTATCAAAGGGAAAATAATATTGATTTTAACAATAATTCTTCTGGGTTAATGATCCCATCTCGATCGGATTTTTAGTCCGTTTTTTTATCCATTGAGCGAAAACTGAGATGGCCGCTTGCCTCGCTTCCTCGTGGGTATTGTCCCGTGGGGAGCAGAAGTTATCGCTGGAAGGACCCTTACTTGGCATTAAATTGCACCCAGAAAAAGGGGCGGGGCATAACCGAAAAGCTAAGCTTGACGAAGAATACCTGTGCCATTTTATAGAACCATTAGTTGGATAAAGCGAAGATACTCCTCTTTCTTTACAAGGTTGGCGCATTGAGTAAAATCTTTCACAGCGTGTTTCTACCTCACGTGATACCAAGCTTGTCGCTTGGTTTTGCTTTGTTGTCCAAACTAGTTAGCGGTTGAAGTTGCTCGCAGGTAATAGTATATGCGTGCGTGCGCGTGCGTTCATCTGCTTGTGTGTGGGTGTGGTGTTGGGCCGTGTGGGTCATGAGTTCGCACGAGATATCTATGCAGTCGACTACGAGAAGGGGGACAATGTGCGGGTGAGACACATGAACAGGCTGTTCACGCGCAGTAAAGCCATCCATGCATATAATCGCTGTTCACAAAACATTGGGTAGCCCAATGCGAGGTGGAAATTATCATCCAGAAATTTGTGATGCCTGTATTAGTAATTTGTTTCATTTGCTTTCTCGAGTTCTTTTTTACTCGAAATGTAAATGTTTTTTTGTACTGAGACTAGTTATCGGAAAACTAGGAAGTCGATGCTTTTAAGACGGCATTCAGTCTAGCCGCCTCCCTCTTGTACGTCAGCTGAGGGCGCAGATTCTTTGCGCAATCTCTAGTCCTGCCTTTTTTGCAATTCACAAGTTATTTGTAACACGTGACGTGCTATAAATGTGTCATTGTTTTATATGCCATGCGTATTAAATATATTTTATTCATTATGATTCACAATTAACGGTGAGTGCGGTAATGGTTGTAATGGCGAGCTTGTTGCTACGAACAATACGTTGATTAATTATTAATGATTCAGAGCGCGTCAACTGTTACGGTAATTGGTCCCGTAAGTGTAGTACTTGATTTTTGATCGGGAGGTGGTGGTGATCGTCCGCCGCTTGATGGTGAGATCCAGCGTCGTCCTACCGTCGGCTAGTGGAGTTTCCCCAACCAGGTATCTCCCACCAGCGGTGCACCGCTTCCGGGACAAACTCTTAACTCCCGACCGATCTCCCAGCGTGTGTGGTAGTGTAGTGCATGTAAGAGTAAGTGTGTTCAAGTAAGGAGTATGATAGGACAAAGATTAGGAGGGAAAGACCGCGCGCTGTCCGTGGCCCGTCTGTTAGGGTACTACTTCGCCATTCGCCTGATATTGATAGGAGAAACTACGAAAAACGACCGATCAGAGCAGCCAGCCTCTCAAATTCTTCTTCAGACAGTGACAGAACTCGACCCAGCTAGTTTCGAAAATCCTGCCACCGTCGGAATTCGAACCTAGAACCTCCCGGTCAGAGGCACTGCAGCGACGCCAGTGGGTAACCTGAGCCACCTCTCCCGGTACGGACAATACGTGTTACGTTTTACACTAATGAACGTACGTTATGGTCACAGCTGTGCTGAGCAAATTAACTTACAATTCATCATTTACAATAACTGTTGTCACTTCCTCTTGTCATGTACTTTGCTGCTAATTACTATCATTTCAATGATCATAACTGACAATTATTACGCCAAAAAGCTTCTTGCTCAAACGCGTGATTACCGATGTGGCATTTTTGCTATACCAAGAATTTTATTGAATTTATTGCTCACAAATATCTCTATTCATCTGAGAGTAATCATCAAATTATTGAGTTACAGTATTCACCTCACTAGGCTTTACCATGTGGTGGTTGAATTGATGTACGAGTAATAGCCAAGTATATTCAGATCCGTCGTTAACAATTGTATCAGATCAATTATTATATTACGGCTCAAACACTAAGGGCACAATGAACATTATCAAATGCACCAAACAACTCTCTGTCTCCCCTTGTTAATATGTTTTACATATCGCACTGGATACGGCATGGGCATCATCAAAGGTATGCAGGACAAGACTTATATCTCACTTACTCTCTCTTCCCTTCGCTTCAGCATCACATGTTAGAAACACTCAGCAGCAAACAGGAAGAGCAACCAGTGTTTCAAGTGTTTTTCTACGCATGTATTTTAGACGCAGTTAACAAATAAATATTTACATGTCTTATATTCCAGCTATTTACAATAATCAAGTGTCATATTCATAGATTTTAATAACTACAGATCACTATTTTTATAGGCAAATATATTACGAAATTTTAAAATTTTCAAAACATGATAGAAATTCTACACACACACGCGCACGCGCACGCGCACACCCACGCACCCCCCACACAAATATATATATATATATATATATATATATATATATATATATATATATATATATATATATATTTCATTATTTCATTATCTTATTCATCTACTATCATATGTTATTTTACTTGCATTTGATGTGACATGGAAATGGAGAGCGCATAGAAAAGCAAATCCACTTGATGCAAGTTTATTCCGTTAAGTCGTGTACAATTTCTAAATCAAGCCCTGCCCCCGCCATACAAAGAGGGCCATTTTTTTACCATAAATATAAACAATTCTCTGCTATTAACCAAATTTCGTGTATAGTTGCAGTGAATGTATGAAAACCTGATTCTATCAATTACCCACTTTCTGTCACATGACGTGCATCTCATATGTCTCACGACGTATCAAACATATCTCATATTAAATACCTCTCCGCGAGAGGTTTCAATATTTTCGATTTCAATTACACTTCACCTATAAGTAATGATTCGAATTCAATGTGATCACAATAGTTCACCAAAATCCAACGACTTACGACTAATATATATTTATTTTTAATTGATTTTCTGTCATCTTTGATGTATACATAATGGCAGAAGCCCTGATGGGAATCTGATTGCATTAATAGCTTTATTTAGAATAGTATTATAAACAAAGAACATTAATTCAACAAGAAGAGACCATTTGGGGTATTTTGTTTCGTAAGTACGAGATATTTTTTACAGACTACTCAGCTGCACGTTTATTAATGTGGATATTTTTCACCCGATAATGTCCTTTCTCCAGCGCCAAGGGGATATTGTCCAGGGTGATATTTTCTATGAGCAAGAGCTACGATTGAAGACGTGTGCACATTTCACTAATTTTTTGCGTAATGGGCAGTGTTTCTACAAATTGTTCGTGTGCTTTAAAGGGCCAGAAAATCTTACGAAAGCAATCGCCAAGTACTAGAGACGTGATTGTTAAAATGTATTAATCTGTATTCAATTATTTTTTATTGTTTCTCTAATTAATGCTAATTTCCTGCATTTAGGCATGTGGAAACAGCATCACGTATCAGAAGGAAGTCTGATGCACACTGTGTTTGATGGAAACTTTCAAGCTGATATGTGTTGATTTAGATATTCTTGGACTTTTTACTTTCATTTGCTGAGCTTTAACATACCAAAACCTGGGTTGGGGTTTAAAATAATTTCGGTCTGTGCTCTCTTCTAAGGTGTTGTTGATATTATCACTAAACGGTCATCTCTCCAAAAGCAGTTTTGTTTCTAACATAATTGTGTGACAGTTTTACATGCTGTGGTATAAATACTGACAAATACATAAATATGTAAAATCAACAAATGCTGAATGAGGCGATATGGCTAATGCAAATTCAACGTTTTACTACCTGGTTAAGCATTCTGACCCTTGAGTTAAGCCTTTGTTCATAAAATAGAAGTGAATAATCAATCATTAGGTATGTATTAATGAGAAAAATATTTTTATTGCTATCATACAACTGCTTATCAGAGGTTTTCCAAAACTATCTCTTCCCCTGATGTAGCAAAACTTTGAGGCAGTAAATATGAATTAGTATATTTCGGGAAGGGAAAAATGAACTGTCAGGAATCGTATTACCCCTACAATGAATTCTTAATTATATAATCTCACAAGTCGGTCATATTTTCTTGCTGAATTTTGATGTGCATTCTTTGTTCTTATTTAATATTTTTTAAACAAATTCAGTTCTTTCGGCCATATTCAAGAGCTACCATCTCGTTTTTAGGGTTAAGTTTATATTTCCTCGAAGCAGTATTTATTTTCAGGCGTTCTATATAAAATTTGTACGAGACTCCATGCTTCACAGTTTTAATAACTTTGGTTGAATAGTGCGTTACCGGCAAAAAGAGAAATATTTGAAATTTCACAAAAGAGTGATTCGATTCCAATTAACTGCTGTTTGTCATTAATTGTAGCACCTCTAACATGCGGTGCCGATAATTCAGTCTACTGTAATAATTATAAAAATGTCAAATAACCGATGTCTGCTAATATGTGTGTATACGCGCATGATTATTGAATTGATTGCCGTTATTGGTGGTAAGCCCGATTGAACGCAGCTGGCGATTCGCAAGCCGCTGTTGTTGCGGTTGTATTCTGTGCAGTCTTATGCAACAAGACAGTATAAACACGATGGGATTAGGTAACAAATTCTGACGGAACTTACATCAGGGATTTGCGGATTCCTCGCAGAACCCCCTACTTTTTACCACTAGAGTGGAGATTAGTTTTGTATTGATATTAGAATATGTAACACCAATACACATTCTTGTGCCTCAATCCGTTGTCTAACAAAGCTGGGCGATGAAAATTGTTATGATTACATTGAGATTTTTTTCATAGCCGTGGCAATTATTTTCATAAGAATTAAGGAAAAAGTTCTCACTAAATATTTTGAATTAATTTATTTCTCAAGAAGTTTCTTTTTTGTTTTTGTAAATTAACGAGTCTATAAAGCAGATCCAGCACTGAAGCTCGACTGTTGCTGAACTGTATGATAAATGCTCACTAAATGTTTATTTTATGTCTTCGTTACAATAGCAGTAAAATTATTAAAAATAAAGAGAATAGATGGTTCTATGGGTTCTGAATGCACTTCATGTATACAAAACTCGATTATCTGAAGTAATATGAATACACATTGTTTTCTGATATATGTAGGGAACTATAAACATGTCACCTCTGATTTAAAAATTCACGAGTATCGATTAAAACGCGATTCGACGAAATTCTTAGTTCAAAGAGAATAAGAAATGTAATGTGCACTTTTAAGTACATTAAAAAAGTGCTTATTCGTTATTCGTTATAAGTTTGTGTTCATCCATGCCAGTTGACAGTTTTCCCTTGCGGGTTTTATCCATTCGCGAAGTAGGGGTTTATTGTTTGATGATGTGTTTGAAAAATTAGTCGTTTTGAAAGAAAATTCCATTTCTTTGTGTTAGACATATTTTTAATATCATTAAATATTTAAAAATGTTTATATATATTGCGTTTTATACATTACAATAGTTATTGTTCAGAAATTTGTATGACTGTCAAGTACTAATTTACTGTAATTGACAATTACAATATATTGTTGCAATAAAGAATATACCATACAAATTTATTATATATTTACAATATTTTTGATATTTGAAGTATTTTAAATAAATATTTAGCATATCGAGTCCTATATACAACGACATATATGCTCTTCCCATTTAAAATAGCAGATGAAATAATTGCATTGAAGATGGCGTTCTGCTGTTACAACAACGAAAAATCAAACACGCAGGATCCAGAGAGACAGAAATGTGTCGATCCTTCTCAGTATGATTTTAGATAATACATAAAAGGCGGTTGACAAACTTAGACAACAAAGGGACGACTACAAAACAACATACGACTCTGTCTCACAGCTGGGTAGTGAAGAGCTTAGATGTTCTAGGCGCAATTCAAAATATCATTTACTTCATTCAAGCATTATTCTGAGGAACTCTCGCAATACGTCAAGTGATAGTGTAAGGACACTCACTTTATGTTGCTTTTTGATGTAGCAGTTATACTCCTCGCAACAGTTCTCAGGAACACTCGACTCGGACATCAAACACCGAAGACGAGTCCTGAGTTCTCTCTCCTCATACCCACCTCCTATTCGTGTTTTAAGTTGTACGGAGATAGTCACTAATAGACAGTACGGGCATTTAGTGTTGACATCGTAAGGGGTGACACGGGCTCACTCTGAGCATCCGTGCAGGTGGAATCACCAAAACCTCGATTATCGAACCCTCGGACACGATGACAATAAGAGGCGAAGAACCTACAAGTATTTAAACCGTCAAAAGGCCGAGGATATCTCCCACGATTAGGGAAGCCTTCTCCGGCAAGTTAAGGTCTGTGCTTCGTCGGAACACAAACGACGGGTGGGTGACCTTCTGTGAACGAAGCGTGATAGTGGAAACCTCATCTAGTGTCTTCGCAAGGACATGCCGGCAGGGGAGGACTGAAAATGTTACATTTTCAAGAATCGTGCAAATCCATTTGTTTCAAAGTTCACAAAAAATGGCGGTTGCCCGATGCAGAATTGATGTGGCTGCTGGTCCTATTAGATTTCTCTCTAGAGATAAGGACAAGAGCGTGCCTATACGAATGTCTCAAGATGAGCAACGGGTGCCGAGGAGAGCTCGCTGGCAACTAAGCGGCGTGGGGTAGAGGCATCGACCGGCGTTTGTCTATAGAGCACACTCACCCTTCTTAGTGTGGGTTTGATTCACCGATGTTTCCTGGCACGTTTACTGCTATGGTTGCTAATCCCTTTAGTGTAGTGAATGTTTATTCCGGGAGGTAGCGGTGATTCCTTCCCCGCAGGACGGTGAGATCCGGCCGAATCACAAGTCGGCATACGCGGGTTGTACGCCTCCAGTTGTAAATCCCAGCAGGACCCAGCATCAGTCGGGACAAGCTCGAAGTTCCCGACTGTTCTCCCGACAAGTGTAGTAGCATAATGAATGCAAGTGTTTGTGTGTGTGTGTGTGTGTGTAAGAGAAGAGCATAGGAAGACGAAGAAAGATCACGAGCGATACGTGGCCCGTTTATTAGTGAACAACTTCGCATTCGTCTGGTATTGATCGGAGAAAACTTATATTTAGAGCAGCATGCCACAAGAAAGCTCCTTCAGAGAGTGAATTTGACCCAGCTATATAGCTGGTGCCGAAAATACGCCCCAGTCGGGACTCAAGCTCTTCGACTTCTCGGTTAGAGTCGCTGTAGAGCGGCGACGTCATTGTTGGCATTGCTGGATCTGAACTAAACTCAGTCTTTCACTGTGAAAGCGGGGATACCCTCCCCTCTATCTCCCCACTAGACGGGAACGTGCTGGAAATGTGAATCGCCAAATCAGAAAACTAATGACAGCTCTTGGCTCTCTCATTCCGCGCATTGACGTTGGCAGACTATCTCTGCCGCATCTATGGACTTCGTTCGTGGACTTCAGCAGATAAAATAGACGATTCAAATTGAGGAGCAATTCTGATAGAGTATATGAAAAATTCAATATTGTGAAATCCCATATAATTCAATAAAGTATATTGTTTATTATTATTATTATTATTATTATTATTATTATTATTATTATTGTTATTACTATTATTACCATTACCATCATCAATTATATTTTAATTGTTCAACGACTCGACTGCTCGAGGTAGGAATCGATCACGGATCTTCCAGCATACGCCCTATTGCTAGATAATATGCTAAGAAAAAGTGGCGATTTTGTACCATTTATAAGAAACCACCGATAGGAAATCCCGTAAGTGTACGATTCGATAGGAAATTTCCCTCAAACCTGACATTGGTGGGAAAAGTGGGCGAACAATAAAAAACCCTCAGATAACGAATGTTTTTTACTGGTCGAAAACACCTGGATGTTTGACTAGTATTAAAATATAACGTAATACAAATAATACGAGAAAGTGGGCGGTGTTGCAGAACAACTATTTTCTTTAGGTAATGTTGCTGTAAATTGTTGAAATCTGTAAGAGTAATTTCCGAGACGTGTGTGAGGCTGAGAAAGGGATGGACGAAATCGGAACCGTTCTTGCGGTGGAGCAGCTTTTTCGTGTCGCGCGGCAGTCCATCGCTCGCTGACGTGTGCGCCTTCAAGTTGGTGGTTTATCGTCGGACGTGGGAGCACCAGAGCCGAGACATGCAGCTGGTGCTCCGCGACGCTCGGTCACAAAGCACCGGATCGAGCTACGTTCTTTAGTAAACGTTCTTTAGTAAACCCATCGAGAGATCGGGTCCTAAGAAAATATGATTTTCTGAAGAGTTCGGTATCATTAATGAAGGAAGAGGCAAAGAAATAGTCTCACACGACCGCGGCGGCTATAAGAAAAAGTGAAATACTTCCGTACGTCTATGCACAACTGTTTCAGACTATGAAATTACTTTAATGATAACAAACACACAATTTAAAATATTTTAATTTATCGATTTTTTCCCGGTTATTTTGATTTTTTAACTGCACTGCATCATTCTCATAATTGCATAATTCATGTAATACATTGCTGTGCACGACGCACGGAAAACTAGTGGTGCTAAAACGGCATATACTTTCACGCCCTATTTTCTCGCAAAATTACTCGAAAAGTACTCAAATTTTCGAAAAATTGTACATGATCTTATTTGAAAATTTATCTTTAAAAACAGATTGCATGAACACAAAAATCTCTATATTTAATATTTTAGTTGTACCAAGACGCCGAAGATTGTTTGAAGGTTTGCAATTTTCGAAAATTAGGCTTTTTAACGAACATGAGACCTTCACCATTCTCTTAAACGTTCTTCACACTATCCAACAAGAAAATTTAATCATAAACAATGGAGCCATTTTTTATTGAAAATTTAAAATATGTCCCAGGGGTTGATGTAAAGAACTACGAAAATTAAAATATAGGTTTCAAATTCAAGGAGCCGCGACATCAGCCAGATCGATTGGAGACCATCAATTATTGAGAAAATCGATTGAACGATTTAGCCGCTAGCATTGTTCACAAACGGTCACACATACGCTTTGCTGTCATTCGATATCAAGGACTTACAAAACATGGATTGTAAGTACACCACGTGGTAGAGAATTTTTTCCCTAAATTTAGCAACTGGATTTATCCACTTTTTCGTTACCAGGTCCCAGCAATATGAGTTTTCTGCCGAAAATTCGCCGATTTTTTCGCATGGCATGACATAACTTTCTCTCTACTCCGTAGCGAGAGAGTGAAATTGCGTCATTACTGGCACTACACATAAACTGGGGCATAGGGAAATGTGAACGAATCTCGTCACGTCACTCCTTGAATTTATTGAAAGACCTTTTGAAGCCCTCCATGTTTTCCTTAACTCTGTATGCTCACAGGAATCTTGGAAAAAGACCAGTTATACCGAAGGAGTCATTCATCGTAGCCTCAAAATGGACACTTGACATACATGTTCCAGGCCGTCCAAATGTGCCACTTCCATGGCAACGAGACGCTTTAAGTGTTGATTTTGGGGGGTACTTCACTTTGGCATGATGTCTAAACTGAAAGTGCTCGGAGAAGTAAGGGAAAATGAACCTAAGTGAGTGCGCACATTTTAGAAGCAGGAATTTGAGTTTTGAGTAGAGAAATCAAAATAAATTCAAAGAACGAGTAAGGAACGTAAAGAACGGTAAAAAGGTGAATTGGCTCATTAGCATCATTTTGCAAGCCGTGCATGTTCGATAATGTCAATGATGTGTTTATGATTTTCACAATGTCTAGGTATTATACATCAGGGATCATTTTTCCATATGCTAGGGTTTTACAACTTTAATATTTACAATCTACTTACTACTATTTACTTTTTCGAATAATATTTCATTGTTCATTCATTCGTCACAGAATACTACTCAGATTTCCGCCCAAACCGTCGAAATAAAATATTCATTTGTGGAAGAATTTGGTTTAGTGAGTGATATTTCATGGGTGCAACCATTCTCGCCTGAGCACAGCGAGGATGATAACTCAGGCGAATGGAAAATCTTTTATGAACAATTGTTGCATATCGGAACTCTCGAACATAGCTGATTTGATTTTTAATGATCGGGAAGGGGTTATTAATACTTTGTTTTTTCTTTCTCCTGAGTTGCCTAACAGCGCCATAAAATTGTAAAGTTTGGATTCATTTCATCGTGAAAAGAAATGGAGTTTTGAATATTTTCAACGTCAGATTGGAATCTCTTTTGTGTAATATGTATTGGTTTAATATTATTTGCTTTCGAGGAGATTTTGTGAAATGACTAAAAATTACTTTTCCCATTCATTCTATTTTGGAATGCTTGATAATTTCTGAATATCTTTGAACGAAGCTTCGTATCGACTCAATTTGTTCCTTTTCCGATCTCCTCCTAAATTCAAGATTTTTGAATCTTTTTGGCGGTTTTTCATTATAGTCGAAATTGTGCTAGCTGGTATTCCATACTTCTACGCCACTACCTTTTTTTCATATCAATGTCCACATCTTTGATCAAGTTCACTTTTTCTGCAACATTAAGGGATTTTCGTTTGGACTTATCGAACAGTCTTTTTCAGCGCGCAGGAACAAACAACCTGGGATGAAGGGACGAACTAACATCGTAAAGCAAAGCCTTTGGTCGAAGGGGCTCGCGAGCGACCTTCACATCGCTTTGGCGTATGCATTCAGACGATTGACAAGTTCTCATGGTTAGGAATGACAAAAAAGATCGATGTTTTCCGTCAGAAACATCGATATATAACATCGATATTTTGCTTTCGATGTTTTCTTCACATCGATATGTCGTTGTAAATACATCGATTTTTTATTTTTTTTAATAAAGGAGTTTAGGCATCTTGTGGAGTAGCAGCAATCCACAGCCATATCGTTGTTTTGCGTCATCCTTTTTATCATGCTGCACATTTCTCCTGTGATATCTGAGGAAATTTTAGGTGGTTTTACTTCCATGGAGTACGAATGGAAGTGACTAAAGGGCAAAGTAGCAAAACACGATGTTCATTATTGTAATTTTTTTCTTTTCATTCCATAATGATTTTTATTAACATACTACTAAAATGCTGGTAACCAAACTATATTATATATCCCTTTTATTACTGTAATTATAAATGGATAGGAAAATAGCTTCTTTATTAGTCTATATTTAAAACATCGATGTTTTTCGTCGATTTTTTCATCGAGATCCATATCCGTTTAGCGATGTATAGAAACATCGATGTATCGATGTTTTGGTAAAATTTGCGATCACAACCCACAGTGAAGGATCGCAGGAGTGAGTTACATTTATGAGAAAGTTGGGACCTGGACGTAGAAAATGTTTTATAAGCATTTATTCACTTATATAAGGAAGTTATAAGGAAGTTTTCCGTAGTATAACTCTCTTTTTACATTAAACAACACATTTTTAGGAACATAATTTAGAGGATGTACTATACATTTTTATTTCATAGAAAAAATTGTTAAAAAGCAGTTCCCTATATAAAAGTAATATTCCAAATATATAAAAATGTCTCTAAACGGAATTTTCAAGGGACACAAAAAAATCTATTTATAGAAAATTTCAAGAAATAGATGTTGGATACATGGAGGTCCGACTGTATTTGATATTTCTGAGAATCCTTTTCTTTCGTCTTGTCTGAACTCTGCCCCGGAAGAAATAATTTTTTTAAGGTTATGATCGAATTCTTTCAATCCCGTTAAGCACGAGCCACACAAAACGATGCAAGTAAAAGCGGCACGTGTCCCTTCGTATATGTGCCCATTAATTTGGAACTGACAGCATTGCTTTGTTAATTGCGGTAATCAAGGACACAATCGTCGTTTAATCGTCATCGTCGTTGCCAGCATTAGAACTGTCCACCTGCATGAGGTCTTGTCCGACGGCACCTCTTGGGAAGCGTGCCTGAGGTCGTTTGACTCCCCCGCGCAGGCGTTCCCAGGAGTTGCGGTGAGAAGCCTCATTTGATTTGATTTAGTTTATTAGTCAAAAACATTAAAATCCCTATGTGAAGAATGGGTGAGAAGTAACTGAGTTTTTTGTCATTTTCCTTAAAAAAATGTCTAATCTTTCTCTCTAAAAAGAAGCTCCATCTTTGATTGATAACTAGTGATTTCGGGCGCATCAACTACGAAGGTCTTTAGTTCGGTAAGTGTAGTGCATGTTTTTACTCTGGAGATGGCGGCGATCTTTTCCCGCTGGATTGCGAGATCCAGAACCAACCTACCGTCAGCTAGCGCGGTTTTCTCCAACCAGATATCTTCCACCAGCGGGGCCCCACCCCAGCCGCGACAAGCTCTAAGCTCCCGACCGGTCTCGCGGCATGTGTGGTTGTGCATTGCATGTAAGTGTGTGTGTAAGTGGTGAAGATAGAACAAGGAATGAGAAGGAAAGATCGCGCGCTGTCCGTGGCCCGTTTGGGAGGGAACTGCTCCCGTATTCGTCTGGTATTGATCGGAGAAACCACGGAAAACTACCCATCGGAGCAGCCGACCGCTAGAATTCTCCTCCAGACCGCGACAGAGCTCGACCTAGCTGACTATGGTCGAAACGGGATACAAAACCCAGGACCTCACGGTCAGAGGCACTGCAGTGACATCTGCTGATGTCCTGGCAAGCTCCATTATTGACGAGTGTTCCGCGCGATCGGCTGCGCATATTCGGACTATATTATTTCAACCTTCCTATTCTTTCATTAAATTAACCTAGTTAAAAATGTCGGAGCTCCATATTGGAAGAATCAAATTGGCGATCGTTGGATCTATTTCAGCGTTATCCCTCGTGTAATAGCCAAGCGTTGTATGCGACCCAATGTTCGTATGTTGTTCGACCCTAGAATGGCAACATTCCAAAATCGTGGCATGGCCATACTTTTTCTTGGCTAAGTTAGTGTGTGAGTATATAAGGTTTCCGGGCACGTCATGTACTTTGGTCATTAGACCCGTAACTCTAGAGCATGTTATATCCCGGGAGATGGCGGGGTTTCTCCCCGATGAATCCTGGAATCCGGCGCCGATCTTGACGTTGGGTTGATGGTTATCGTCCTCCAGGTATCTCCTCCAGTGGGGCAAAACACAAGCCAGAAAGAGCTCTAAGCCTCCGATTGGCTCCTGACACGTTTGGTAGTGTAGTACATGTAAGTTGAAAGAGAGGAGACAGCGATGAGGAAGGAAAGCTTGCTTGCAATCCGTGGCTCGTTGGTTAGGATACTGCTGCGCCATTCCCGTGCTACTGATCGAAAAGAGTGTAGTGAACTACCTATCAGTGCGACTAGCCGCTTGAATTATCCTCCAGGCAGGTTGAATTCGAACTAGCTTTGCAGTTAGTGCAAAAAAATCCATCGTCTTTGAGTTTCAAACTCTAGGACCTCAAGGGGGGTTGCTGAGGCAGCGATGTTGCCAATGAGCTATAACTGCCATTGAAAAATGTACAAAGTTGACATTATTGAAGTTGAACATCGTAAGACCCAAAATTTTCAATCCTGTGTCATTCTTCAGCGCTGTTCCCTTGGGCGTAGGGACTGACTGGCTACTGACTGGCTACTGACTGGCTACTGACTGGCTACTGACTGGCTACTGACTGGCTACTGACTGGCTACTGACTGGCTACTGACTGGCTACTGACTGGCTACTGACTGGCTACTGACTGGCTACTGACTGGCTACTGACTGACTGACTGGGGACTGACTGGGGACTGACTGGGCGACTTGGGCATGGGGACTGACTGGGGTTAAAGCTGGACGACATTTTTTCGTGCGGATGGTAGGACGCGGAGCTCCATCGTTCACAGGCATTATGCGCGACCGGTCGCTCGTTTGTCGTGAGCCGCGGCATAGGTCCGCACGCCCGCACGCACGCTACTCGGTTCCCGGCCGGGGAACGGGGGAGGGGGCACCTGGTCGCATCGCGTCTCGTGCTAGTGAGCGTGAACAAAAGATGACAACTACCAACAAGGCCGTGATTAATGATGGCCTTTACACCGCAACTCGAATCGTCGGACATTTCACGCGACGTGATGAACAGTGTTTACGAGCGGCCCCTCCCCGCCACTCCGCCGAGTCGAATGGATAGATCCGATATCTGCAGATCGTTTGTAGCGTTAAGCGACGCCGAGGGAGCCGCGTTGATGTGCGCGTTGCAGATTGTGTGCGTCCATTTGTATTTAATGTATCCGGAGCATGGGTCAGCTAGCCCGATACATAGGCATCTTTAAACTTTGCTTTTGCGCGATGCGGTATATCGGAGCGCATTCTCTCCTTTCAGCGAGATAGGGTCTTGTTCCATTTTTTATCCGTGGTTCCCGACGCACTCGGGTCACCTGTAAGGCCTTTGTAAACAAAATTCTCTACCACTTAATAAAATGTGGCAATATTGGAACGATCATTTGGATATGCATAATAGACCGTGCAATCGTAAAATCGAAATTTTTACATCCTGAATTTTTCATGTTTTCGATGTCACCAGTCGTGCGTTTAAAGCAGTTGAATATTGAATTTATGTGTTTCTTGGGTGCCGATTGAAAAATTTGGTGATTACGTTTTCTATATGGAAAGTATTATTCTATAAATCAGTACTAATACAATTCACAGGCATGTTATAGTTCTAGAGAATCATGCGAGCTCGTAGAGGGAACTACTCTTTTGTAGTAATTATTTTTTTCTCTTTCATTGTTGTGAAAAGAAGGCGTATTTTTGAAAGGATATGAATTATTTTTGGATGAAAATTGACAATTTTTATGTAAAAAAAATGACACTTTTTCCTGCAGAATTATACATTCTCTATACGGAGCATACGAGAAAGTAAACAGAAGATGCGTGTATTTCTCACATGTGGTTCATATGTAATGAGATAGATTTTCGTAAACTTTTTTGCGTTCAAGCGCTCATAAATTATATATTGGCAATAAAAATAATCTTTACATTTCCTTCAAATATTAAAAAAATGTACTGAATAATTTAATTTACGCAGCTTCTACTTTGATGTATTGTAGAAGAAGCAACATAAAATAATTTAATATGAATCAAAACTTCGATTTTAGAAATAGTAATGATATCCATAATATTAATGAACGTTCAAGTTCTTCTGAAGTAATTTGATGAATGTAAATTGTATTGTAAAAATTATTGTATTCCTCTAACAGGCGACTTGAAAAGCAAATGAAAAAAGTTGCGGCAAATGATTCCCAACGAATTCTTAGAGACATGCAGCCAAGTATCAGTTCATCCTTTGCTTTTCTAGAACTAGCGCACTCGAGGAAAAGAAATTCAATATGACGGAAAGACGGAGTCGGTTCGAGCGAAGCGAAAAAACTCTGTAAAAACATTGTATAGATTGACTTCCGAAATTCGACTCACAAGATTGTGTTATCTCGACTTACCAATAGAGACGAATTCGTGGCTTCATCCTCATACAGAATCGTCCCAGACTTCTTGTAGAAGACAGCTCTGTTTGGTCGTATTACTTATAAATACTTTGACAACGGCTTTATTTTATACCATCCATACCATCCGTGATTGGTTAATATTAATATTTAGTAGAAACACAATGTATTTCAAATATCTTTTGACCATTCAAAGAATTACAAAAACTTATGCATGATGATCGAAAACGAGAGAAACATCTGAAAGCCTTTTAAATGTGTTGCGTGTGTCACTATATAACACATCGTGCTTTAGTCAACGCATTGTATGAAGTGTTGGGTATCGAAATACGGGGCCGTGTTGAATTAATGCAGATGATATTTTGCATGCTTGCGGTCAAATAATATTTGAAATTATGTGTCGTCGGTGATAAATTATCATGGCATGTACACCAGTAGGGATATGTTACGTTTATTTTCATCGGTGTTTCCACAAAAATAATTATCTTGTTCCAAATGTTGTCATTGTGTTTTTGATGAAAACGCTGTAACTTTTGTTTAAGAAAAATTAAGGCTTTCATTTGCAGCCCCATATATTCGCCGAGCGAGTTCTGTTGAAACGTGTTGTTTTTATTAAAACCTTGTTTCCAAATGTACCAGATTCATTCACATTCTAACTTGTTTCCGAACAAAATTGGGAGTGTTATGTTTACCTAACCCTTTCCTTTCTCTCATGTTCTGGCATTTATTACCTTCATGCTGGGTCTGTATGTTAAAATAATATTGTCAACCCTTGTTTGGAAATATAGGGCGTGTGTGTGTGCATGCATCATGTTTGAATTGAAAGAAAACGCTTTTTCTCAAGGACTTGGGTCATTGATAGTCCAATATAGATACCTCTTGGAATATTTCGATCAATGTTTAAGCACGATGTTGATAACAAGTAACTAAAAGTTTCGTCACAAAATATATGAAATCTTTTGTATTAACATTGTTCTCGATGTATGATTATTTTCCATAAAAAATGTGAATAAGCATGGAGGAAACGTTTTCATTTTTTGCATTACTAATTTCCAGAACGCGCAGAAATTGAAATACAACTATTCAGCCTCCAACCATAAAAAGGTGTCTGGTTTTGTTAGATAACCAGGAACGCGAAAAAACACAAACATATCTATATTACTAATTTAAATGTGCACAGAAATCGAAAGAAAACTATTCAGTTTCTGGATACGAGAGAAGAGTTTATGGTTCCGTACGAAACGTAGGTATTTTGGGGAATCCAAAAACAATGAAACAGTTTCGATTTTGATTGGAAAATGCAAATATTTTGAGTTAATTCGCAATTTTTTATACCTGAGGTTTCGATCATAATCTCATATTTAGTATGAGAGGAACGCTCAAGGAAGAGGCCATCATCTATTACATATTTTCGTGTTGCGTTGAAGAACAGCAAGTTTTCTGATATTCTTGGTATGTAAATGTATGAATGTACTGTACTGTGTCACTGGAATATTTGTGAAGTGTGTTTTGGTTAAAATATTTAATTTATTCCAATGTTATACGAGAGTATTTTATTTTGTTGATCTTTTGCAGTGTGCGTGATACTTTTTCGAAAATAATTTGGTGATTTTTCAGAAACATTTTTGCTGTTGCAGGCCACTCGTATAAATTTTGCATGAATTTTGAGGAAGAGTGAGTTCACGTTACAACTCACTCTCATTGTACACATGTGTTATGCAATATTTAATTTAATTTGAAAGGCCTTTTGATTAATGAAAAATAATTATATTTGACGTAGGGTATCTGTTGATTGCGGAGGGTGTGATATTCAACTATCACGCAAGAAAGTTTTCGTTCTTAAATGCCATTTCAATATCTGTTGCGTTACAAATACGACCCCACGGACCAATCTGTTGTTACAGCGCGGCAGGTTGAAAGTGTGATGAATTTGAAGACTAAATTCTGCTGAGCGTATTGGGCGTCACCCACCGACCTGGTAACGCGTTGGTTACATATTGTGCGGTGCGTGGACTTGACACTCTCCATTAAAACCTTTCCTACTTAAACGTGCGGAAAGATGAATTCAGTAATAGGATCCTTCTCTTACAACTAGCAACACCACGGTTTGTACTATACTGAATAGACAAGTAGGTATGACTGAATAAATATTCTTATATTCTTTGTTCGCGAATCGGTCATGTTAGGACTACGCGAACGTACAACTCTACCCATCGACGTCCAGTTTTATTTTCCCGAGAGTAAGTGCACGTGACTTTTTCGGGGGGGGGGAGGGATCAGTGTCTCAATGCTGAATCCACTTTTACAGCCTATTGTTGTTAGCCTTGGGGGTATGAGTTATGAAATGATGATGGGGATGATGATGATGATGAAGGATGAATGGACATTTACAAACAAAAAGTATCCTCTGGTATTTAAAAAGTAATACTAAGCTTTTGGAATATTTATGAACTAATACATCCAGACTCGCACCAAATTGAAATCACGAGTTGTAATCACAGCGAGCAACTATGTAATCAAATATTTTAAATTACTACACGCTAGATTAGAAATTAACAAATTTTACAATTGCTTGTTTATAAGGCTTTCACATATACACACTCGTGTAAATAAGAGCAACGAATACGAACGACGAATGGGAACGAGTTAATGCTGCTTTCTACTGTCGAATCTTGAGAGAGGTTAAATATGCCTACCGGTCGAAAAGACAGGAATCCAGTAAGCAATGTTCTCGTCTTTCATGGCAAAGCAAGACTCAATACTGTAGCTAGTACCTAATCAAAATTGAAGGAACTTCACTGGACGGTGTTGGAGCATCCCTCCTATAGCTCAGTTATCGAACGACAACCTTTTTGAAGCACTTAACAACGTCTTGGATTGTGAAAAAAACTTTTCACAAATGAAAAGGTAAAAATTTGGTGGGCACATAGCTATACCGAAGGCAAAAAAACGTTTTAGAGACTGGTATTATAAAACTATCAATAAGGTGGAAACAATGTGTAAATTGTAGAAAAAATCTGCTTTGTTTTTTTCTAATGTTAATAATTTAATTTTCTAATATTCAGTAAAATATTATTAAATTCATTTATATTTGATCCACCTTTGTACATTTCGCAATAGACAGACATCCGCTGTCAATTTTGCCTTTCTACTCTTGGTGACTTTAAAGCAGTGATGTCAAGGTCGATGTCACCAGCGAGAGTCTATGGCACGGGTAGCACGACGAAATCACCCTCCACGCTCTTGATCACCTCGCCACAGGAGAGCAGTAGGTAGTCAATGTCGCCATGAATGCTTTTACGCTTTACACAAATAAAGTACAATTAAGTGGAGTTTAAATACATTAATTTGAGAACGTTTGTTGTTATTTTTATTTATATTTTTACTTTTATTTTTCGGTGCATATCCTCTTTTTTTACATGCGGTTCCACCAAGTTGGAAAACGGCGGGGTTATTACAAATAGTTTCTTTCCCGACGCTAGTTGCGTTGATAAGCTCGTGGCATGCCACGGTGCCACGAAACGTGCCACTTCTACCAGTGGGAGACCTTGACATCACTGCTTTAAAGAGTTGGGAAATTAGAAGCATATTTGTCGCTGGGCGAAGAAATGTTTGCCTTTCCTTTCCTGGTGCCCGAACCACCGTTCGCGGGCCCTGGCAGTTGTCGATGTGGCGATTAGCCTCTGCCTCCTGCGAGTTCGCTAATTCGTAGCCTGGCCGGAGCGACCGCTCAATGGCTTGCGACAACAAATGCTCAGTGGCCTCAACGATAAAAGCCAAAGCCTCGCACAGGCGCGCGTCGCATAGCACACAGCATGCATCACATCAGCGAATACGATAGGTCCTAGTTTCGCCCGAGCACGAAACAGTGCTGGATAAAAAAGTGTATACTATACCTGGAAAGAAAATGATGTTTCCTGCTATACAATTAAGCTCTAGCACATATGTTTTATACAGTGGATTCGTAAAATGTGTTCGTAAAACATACGTTCGTAAAATCTTGTTGTGTTATTGTTGTATTATGTTGTCTTATTACTTAAATTCAATTGTTTTTGCAGCAAAAAGTCTGAATATTAAAACTGCAAATGCTTTTGTACTCGGAAATTAAAAACATACTGGTATTTAACTTTCACAGTATATTAGTATATCCATTTTAAATTAGTAGACGCAGTTTGGATACACTGCATACTTGGAAAATGTATTTTTAATATCATAAAAGCACGTAAATGTACGTCAAAATCTGAAGAATCTATTGTACTGAAATGCACAGTTGGACGAGAGTTTCTGCTGCCAATTTCGTTACTCGTACAACAAATTGAAAATGTAAGAAGGTTGTGTCGACATCTGAAAGGAAAGTATTTTGTTCTGAAGGGCATTTTCGTGTTTTGGCTAGGCAATGACTTTCATTAACCTCACAGCACCGGAAAAATATGAATTTTATAGCTTCTTCCTAGTACAGTCATACGCCTCGACCGACCACAAAACTCGTTGTGAATAGGTACAATATTGTCAGTCATTCTTTTCTAATAAAGTTTTAAAATGGCTGCAGAACTCGGTGCAACAGCTTAAAGCGTATTCTCTACTCCCGACGAAAGCGTTACTGTGCCATTCGGCGAAAATAAGACCAATATGCTACATTATGGTGAAGCAGTGTAACATTGCTACTGTATATACGTCAATGCACTCCGAAAATTAAAGTTGTGAGCAACACCACGAACAAGTATATTTTGCAAAAGTTTCCTATTCAACTGGCCATTCGGCTGAAATGTTCTGCAATATGCTGAAATAAACCGTAAACGAAGTTCAGAACAATACGGCGACTCAAACGTTTGCTCATTTTTCAAGATGTGATTACGGGGAAACTATGATGATCATAGACATATTGGCACTAATGTTTTCACCTTCGACTTTCACATACTCCGTGCTTTTATGAACATTTTGGGACATCCGTATATTTTTGTTCGTCATTAGAAGGTGCGCATGGTGGAGGTATGTCTGGATACTGCATAAAAGTTTTAATAACAAAAAGTTTGTTTAAAAGTTGTTGAGGCCTTCTATCTAGCGCAAGACATCAGCTTAGTCTGCTTAGGAATGTAACCACTGTTAATGCATGGACAGTCTCGTCTTGTACTTGCATTTTTTGTTCGTTCGTTATTGATATTGTTCAAATTCAAATAAAGGTGGACTAACGGAAGAGACTATTACAAGCAAGAACATTAAACGGAAGCAAGCTGTGAAGTACATTGCACGTAGAGGCGCAAGCACACATTGAGTTTGAAATTGTGAGCCACGTTGTACCACAGGAACAAGTGGTGTAAAGTAGGGACCCTATTATTTTCAGCTGCATTCACTCACCTCGCCTTAGAATAGGAAAAGGTTTTAAGACACGATCCAACACATAATGCAAATAAATTAGCCTATATCTATTTATTTTGGTACACACGTTATACTATATGCTTAATTTCACGGTAAATACAATATAATTAATCAATTTTATTTATGAGTATCTATCTTGTTTCTTTTATTGCAATAGAGTCCTGCACATACTGCTGTTGGTTGTCAGACCATAGGTTTGTTTATCTGCCGCCATGATTTCATTTTGTTGCTAAAATCATTGTGGTTGAGCTTTGTGTATGTAATGTTTTCGGGTATTTGGTTGTATAGTTTAGGTATCAGGTACTATACAACCAAAGACCCAAAGACATTAAATACCCAATGCCCAACCACAAAGATTTTAGCAACAAAATTAAATCATGGCTGCATATAAGCAAACCTATGGTAATATAATAATAATAATGATAATGATAATGATAATGATAATAATAATGATAATAAAAAATAATAATAATAATAATAATAATAAAAATAATAATAATAATAATAATAATAATAATAATAATAATAAAAATAAAAATAATAATAATAAAAATAATAATAATAATAATAATAATAATAATAATAATAATAATAATAATAATTATGACATCAAAAAAGTGATTTTTTTTCCGCGGACACTAAACATCTTCACAAGAGGTGCTCAGTATTAGAGTATCTGATTTTTATTTTTATTTATTACCTCCTGTTCGGCATTACTATTTTTCTAGTGTTAACTTATTACTTACGAATGGTTCGTCATTCATTTTCACGCTAATTGTCATGATTGTCGCAGGCTGTTTTCAGAGGATAATTTAAAAATTCGTTTTGACTGATGTGAAATTTATACTTACAAGTCGTCTTTCAATATAATAGTTGGAAGTTAATATTTACATTATCAGATCTTGGGAATTAATACTGTTGGATATTTATGGAGGTCTGAATTTATCTTTGGGAAATCGTGAGCATATTCTGTGGGGTTTTGGGTAGTTTCTGACAAGTTTGAAGAGGGGTGGCTGGAGATTCTGAAAGAAAATCGAAAACCTTGTCAGAAGATTTTAGGATGTGTTATTGTTTTGACTATATTCGTAATTCCCTGTGTAGTTGTTTGCTACTCTCAGGGGTCTTAGTTATTTTTTTCTTAAGCATTTGGTTTGTATGATTTGCAATGTTTCAATATGCGTTTTTGCTGCATTACATCACACTGGGCAAGCATACGTAATTGTTGGTCGTAATATAGATTCATAAAGTTCCACATTCAATACTCAGAGCTGATTTAGAGTTTAGTAAAGGATATAGTTTAGCAATTTTTGCGTATGTTTTATTTGTGATTATCTTGATGTGGTCTTTCCAGGTTAATTTTGAGTCGAGCATCAGTCCTAATTATTTAACTGGGGTTTGTTTGGGAAGCCATTTTAATATTGAATTTTGTATTTTAAGTGGGGAGGAGTCGGTGGTCTTCGAAGTGTTAAGACTTTTGCTTGGGATTTGTGCGAGTTCATTTTGATTCTCTACTGTTAAGAGCCGGTGATGTAATTTTTTAAGTCATTCTGTAGGTTATTGTATATAAGTATATCGTCGTGAGCTGTAAGTAAAGCGGTATCATCTGCAAAGATCAGCTGGCTTTGGAATATCCAATAAGTATGTCTTGAAGAGTAAAGGTGGGAGGTATGACCCTTCAGGGTCACAGGCACTAGTTTGACATTGGCTAGAAAACGTAGAATTGATTCTCACGAGGAAGTGATGATCTGTGAGAAAGCTGTCAATAATTTTATATGGGCAGTTTGGTGTACCTAGACGTTGTAGTTTAAATAGTAATTCCGGGTGCCACATTTTGTCAAACGCCTGGAACTGTTGCAACTTCTAGAACTGTTGCTACTTGTTTCGGTGTTTCAAGTAAAATGTAATTGTTGTATTAGTTGTAAATAGGATTTGAACTAAAAGTTTCCTGGAAGTGTTTGGCTAATAAATTGGCTTTGTCTTTACCTGTATATGCGATTTCTGTATCACTTTTTAAAATTGAGATTTCTACTTTCACTTTGGTGATTCGTTTAACCGTAGTCCAAAGCGGTCTGCTACTAGGGTGAATGTGGCTTTTTATTATGTTCTGATATTCGGAATAACGAAATTGTTCCAATCTGGATGTAATTATTCTGGAAATGTTATTTAATTTTATCTTGAGGTCTAGTCTTCTGGTAATTTGTCAATATCGCCTAAGGTTATGCTTGGTTTTGATTCGATTTACTATTTTCAACGGTATTGGTTTTCGTGTTTTTATATTCGCGTGACATTGTGTTATTAACAGTTCAATTGTCTTCTATATCGATTGAATTATATTCAGTACTTGCTTATCTAATTCATCGTTTGTTTGAATGTTACTAGAAAATATTATATTGTTATTAATTAGTTCCTTAAATTTATTCCAATTAATTCGTTTCAAGGTTTCATTACATTGTAATAATTGAGCCAATGGCGAATTGGAGAAGTTTGTTTTGATAATTACTGGGGAGTGATCTGAGTCTAATTCGGGTAACACTGTTTGAATTAAGGGCAAATTTAAATTTTTTGTCAATAGGATATCTAATATATCCGGAATAACGTTGCTGTTATATGAATAGTGCGTTGGATATTGGAGGGCCAAAATATGGATATCCTTGAATAATGCATAGGTGAATAATATAACACCGTGATTGGAAGAGGTCGCCGTATTTGATTTTTACTTCCAGCTAATGGTATATGATTGGTATTGTTTTTAAAGATTTCATTATAAGCTTTTAATTGAATTTTTTATTTGGTGGTTTATAACTGCAGCTATTTCGTAATTATTGTTACCTATATTTATTCTTATTGCTATTGTTTTGAGTTCTGGGTAGTTTGGGCTGTGAATCGCTTGATAATTTATATTGTTCGATGCTATTACGGCTACGCCTCCTGAACCAACTTCTGAGGTTCCATCGTTTTTATATATTTTATATCCTGGTATTTTAAATTTAGCACTAAGTGTGTTTCTGTAACACATGCAATATGAATTTTATGGTGATGAATGAATTGTTCAAATATTAATTTCTGCCTTTTGACACCGTTAGCGTTCCAGTTTAAAATTTCTAGTTCTAGTATTTTGTTTGCCATGATGAAGGATTGGCATTAACGACTGCACTATGTTTTGAACTTGGGGTATTATAGCTATAATTACATGGTTTACTATTGTATTTGCAAATTGGACTACGTCAAATTGAGGTTGTGGGATTAGAGGTAACCGTGCTGTTTGCCAAGCTATGGCTTGATATGTGGGAGAGTGGGAAGTGTTCAAAATTAATAAATGTTTGCCCACGTCTTTCAGTAGCTTGTTGCGGTTTATTGAGATTTTTTTCTGAAAGGAATTCTGGCCGTGACCTACGATCTTCTTGGTACACGTGGCAGTCTCGATAATTTGCAGTGTGCGCTTTGCCGCAATTAACACAAGTCGGTGTGGAATTTTTGGATACTATACATTTTGAATAATGATGCTGTCCAACACAACGAACACACGTGGAAGTTGCATGGCAATTAGCCTGAGAATGTCCGAATTACTGACAGTTTTCACATAACACAGGTGAATTACGTTTAATCATAGGTTAAACTTGAACGATACAATTCATGAATTTGTTTACATTATAGATAGATTTTGTTTGTTCAGTTTCTGATAGGTCCATAACACATGTTTATAGTGGCTCTCTTTGTTTATTATTTAACATGCATACTTTAATTACTGGGTAATTGATGCGTTAATTCTTCACATCCGTATTTCACTTTCTTTAAAAGATTCTGGTATTCCCTTAAGCATAACTATAAAGATTTTCGCTGTGGGATCCCAGTATGTATAAAATGATACTGATTTATTTTCACAAATTTTCTTATAGTTTCTAAAGTCCTCTATATCGGAGAAGAAAACCTTGATTCTATTCTGATGTGTTCGAGAGGAAGAGTCGTTTTTGGCTTCTGACTTG
This sequence comes from Teleogryllus occipitalis, assembly GCA_011170035.1. NCBI lineage: Eukaryota > Metazoa > Arthropoda > Insecta > Orthoptera > Gryllidae > Teleogryllus > Teleogryllus occipitalis. The sequence continues at coordinate 117,139 of BLKR01003192.1, read as the reverse complement.
ATATCATCTAATATTACTTCATAATTTTTACCTAACATATATAATGGGTGGGACTTTCAGTAATGGGATAACATTGTCTGGTTCTTTTGAGGGTTCTTCTTCCATAAATATTTCATATCTATTTGAAACTGGCACGTCATAGATATCGCGAGTATCGTAAGTTCTTTGTCTTTTGGTAGTTCTTTTCCGTGATGTTTGGTTCACTACTTACCTTTGGTTCACTACCAACCCCTTATTTATTTATTTTCTTTATTTATTTATTTATTTTACGTCAAAAAACAGTTAAAAACTGCGTATGACGTGCTATGGGGAAAAGTGAATTGTGTGCACATTTTCAAAATTCTGTGATCTCTACAATAAGTCATATACTACTTAAATTTTGAATTTTGAAAGGGAGAAAAAACACAAAAAAACTCCTATGTAATAAAATCTATTTTAAAGGATAAATAAGCAATAAATTTTGAATTTTGAAAGGGAGAAAAAAACAAACAAAAAAACTCCCATGTAATTAAATCTATTTTCAAGGATAAATAAGCAATAAATTTTGGCTCTTATTACTTCCTGCCACGACAACATGGAAACGATAATTTGAATAAGTGTGTTTCCCACTGAATTCTAGAAGACGTGCACAGAAAATGAAGTTACATTTATGTCCAGAAGCAAAACAAGGGGCCATCTCAGCATTTGCTCAATGGATCAGGGAAACTGGACGAAAAACCTGATCGAGATGGGGGTCATTGACCCGGAAGCTGTGTTACAATAGTTGTTACAGGTTGTTTATACTCATTTATACAGTCCAAATGATAATTAATGCATTATGTATCATTGTTAAAATTAATGTTACTTTTCTTGTGATGCTCAGTATAGTCTCTAATTGTATAGAAACAGTTATGCAGCAGAAACGATTTCACTTGTGATTTAAACTTTTCTATTGAATTTAATCGTTTAATGTCATTTGGCAAAGTGTTGTAAAATAATGTACATGTATTGTATGTGAATTTTTTGTAATGAGCTGTTGATACTGTCACCTGATGAATATGATTTCTACGTCGAGTGTTATAGTAATAGACTTCGGCATTTTCTGAAAATATATTCCCGCCCTTACTTAAGGAGTTGACAACTTAGCTGCGGTAGTGAAAATGATCAATCTTCGGAACGTGTTGAAACTTTTGATGTTGTTGCAGCTGCAGAATAATTATGTGTTGCTCATGAAAGTATTGTAAAATCTGTGTTTATCGATCTTACATAAGTTTTCATAGTTGCTCTGCCTGAAGGTGGAGATTTTGTTGTTTTTGAAGACCTTCTAATTGTTACTGAGCGGATGGAGTGCACTCGGCCATTTCAATATTTGAATTTACAACCCCGTTTGGATTGTTTAACGCGTCTAGGGCATTTTTAATTGCTTCCGCAGTAGAGCCTAAACTTGGTTCCTTGAACACTGCGATCTCTTGGAGGTCAGTAGCGTAAGCGCCTTAATAACTTTGTGGTCCATTGGGTAATGTTCAGGCCGACACCAGAGCAGAAACTTTTAATCACTAACTGATTGCACTTATTGAATGTTGTATTTAGCACTTCGTAAGGAAACTAAATGACTATTCGTTAGTCGTTTCACTGTACTCGCCACTATTAGCACTAGCGAAGTGAACGCTATTGCTTCTCTAGACAAAAAGTGATATCTAATCAACACTCCAAAATTGTAAAGGGTGCAGAATACGGATGTATAAATACAGGTATGTGGTAACTTGTGAGAGGGGTTGAGAGGGAAGCATATTTTGAGATACTTTTCCGTCAAAATACACTGACTCAAGTCGTCGTGGATTTCTCGCAGGATTAAAGTCCAGGGTTTCGTAGTAGCAAACGAAACTGTGAAACCGTCGGGTCTCTGAATTACAACATCGGCAGCGAGTTTTCGGCTGCGAGTAGCTGGATCAAAAGACACCCTTTGAAGGCTACTCAAAAGGTCGTTCCTCTGTTTCCTCGAATCAATTTCAGATGAATATCCAAGGAGTCCTTCGCAGCGAGTTACAAATCTCGTACTGTCCTTCTTTCTTCATCCTATTTGCTCTGCCATGCGGTTTGGTGTAGGAGTCCAATAAAAATTTTATGAAAGGTCTCTGTTAGTACTTTTATCAAGATAGGACTCCTAAACCTTACGAAGACTTCGTGAACACTCCACAAAAAATTCCAAAGAACTCAATTTAAAAGACGAAAGATTTTCCTTCCGGTTTTAAATCAAAATAAAATTTTATATTTTTCTATCCAATTTTCAATCCAAATAAGAATGTTCACGAAAACATTGACGTGGAAAAACATTTATGTCAACTACAGTACGTAAAATGCGAACTAATTTCGAAACTTGAAGTAAATTATTTCCTGATGAAATAATCAAATTGCACCACTGCTTTCCCCATTACTGTTTAAATATGACTTCTAATAATAATAATTTTTCGATTGAATCGATAAAAATACTTTTTGTGAATAAACCACTTGAATTGTCATTCAATATGATTTGACACGAATTATGAAGTAAATTTAGAAATGTCAATTTGTTTGTAATTTAATAAGCCAGTATCAATTCCCTACAAGATCTCTTCGTAATTTGAAGGTCCTGAATTTTAAACGAACGAGCTTGTGATTGGACCGCCTCAAATGTCCAATTTACCAATTTACTCCGAAACTGAATTCCAACTCTCCAACGCACGAGTTAGAATCGATTCTTTGTACCGTGTTCATGCTCACGTGCACCGCAGACCAGCAACAGATACAGACTGAATGCACTACACTTGGCATTTATATACAACGCAATCGCATCAAGAGCAATTCCGTTTCACTGTAATATCGTAGAGCGTCGTTGATCAGTCGCCGGGCTGCGCGATCGCGGTTGTACGCGTGGCCTCGCCCGCTTGCGCCTTGCCCACGCTTCGCTCACCCTTTAACCAGGCGTGGCTCACGCTCCGCCCAGACGTCACTTGGCAGGCGGAAAATCGTACGCGTTGCCTATGCTTGACAATTACGTTTTGCGCGAGCTGCAGGGCTTTTCAGCTCGTTATCTGCGTATCTCATACCAAATGATGGCGCAGATTCACTGCGAGAGCTGCTGTTCGAAATGATAAAATATTCCGTATGGCAGTGTAAATAGGCGAAATGTTGGTTCTCCGAATGGAGGAGGTTATTTCATTACCCTTTCATTACTCTTAGTTAACTCGTAGTCTATTGAAAAGCTCCACAAATAGCGTACACAGTTTATTCTGCAATGTCTGTCATTTTAAATATTAATTAGATCATTACATTTTTTTAGCAGCTTCATTGTTTTATAGAGTCAGGGTTTAGGTTGACTTTGTGTTGATGTTTATGTTGATCTGAAAGACTAGCTTTTGATATGGTTGACTTTTTGAAAGATTACGGAATACTTAGCTATTGTTCATTTTTGTTGCCTGTAACAATTCTTATATTAATTTAATATTTTTACTGTAAATCTCAAGGTATTGTAATTGTTCGTTAATAACTTAAAATGTTTACCGACTTCATGATGTTTCCGTGATTTGTTTTATAACTTATAATTAACAATAGAGTATTTTGCCTCGTGTGTGCAAGACTTGGGTGTAAGACATATCTCAACTGCAATCAAATTTCTCGTCGTTTATAAAAGAGAACGATGATACTACTTCTGAACAGAAAATGTACTTTTACTTCCTTTGCTGTGTAAATTGCTTTTCTGATATAAAAAAAATGTTGGCGTTGATATTTCAATTTTTATAAGCACGTTTTTACTGTTACGCACGAAAATATTATTACACATGTATAATTCATACACTCCCTGTGTTACACTTTAAAATATATTTTACAGTATCTGGTGGCAAAATTTGATTAAGTCATACTGAAATAGTCTATTCATTCTGCAATAAGAAATAGTGTTCTTGTATGTCGGTTATTAAAAAAAGAATAAATGTAATTATTCACGTATTAGGCATTCATACGCTGGACAAATTATATTCATTGCCCCTTAACAGAGTCAGATTCAAGAAATATTGACGTCTACGAAGTATAAAATAATGATAATTTATAATATAAAATAATAATATATAGTTCAATAGTAAAATATCTTCGAATTTACGTAGTTAATTTTAAAATAATATTTCGATAGTGCACATTGATTGAAGAATTGAATTTTTTTCTCAGTTTACATGTCATATGAATGTATATTATCAATCACTCCGAATATTTCATTATGAACACGCACGTATCTCATGTTCTTCCGGTTCATCTCCCCCAAGTGTTATAATTATTTTCTTTCGCCGCTTCCGATATGTCTTTTCGACGTGTGATTTTCAGTTAAACCGTAGATATATTTTATATGCAGTTGCGATTCTCTCGAGCAATAACCCTCCCACCATGATCTACAACATTCAAAGGAGAAAAATAAAAGATCAATTCAGATTAGTGCCCAAATATTTGAGCAAAATTTGAAAGTTTGAGAACTTGCAGTAAATTTAAAACAATTTGATAGAATTGAATCATTAATTCTTGGGTAACCGATTCGATTGGACGATACGATTAAACTGGACGATGAACTTTAGCGAAGAAAATTACGGTTCGTTGCTCTGATTTGTCATCCATATGTCATCCATGCATGACCTGTTTGTCAGACACGCGTCCCACAAGAGTCACTAGCTTGACATCCACACGGCAGTCGCCCATTACTCATGCGCGCGCTACATCATCCACGAGTTACCTGTTCATCACCCATGTATCATTGACCCATATATCTCGAATCCTCGGCCGACGTGAGTTCTATGTCCAAACTATAACACATTCACTATTAGTCTCTCTGACACGAGATTTTTCAAAACTTTGCAAATTCAACTAATCGATGTGTAATAACGCTTTGGATAAAGAGATTACATGTAAAACGTATCAATAATTTGGATACTTAAATGTACCGTTTGAGAATTATTGATCGTTTCGATGTGGCTACTCTATTACGTCACCAGATTTATGAAATCTTGTTTTGGTATTGTTTTTCTTTATCAGCAACATTATTGCACCTTTGTGAAGTAGGCCAACGTTAGTTTTTGCAGCCAAGCATTCGCAGCATCTTTGGAATATGAAGGCGCCTTATACTGGGGTGGGCGATGAGCCGCAGGCTTCAAAGTACGAAATGGCGAACGGAATGAGAGAAGTTCAGCTAATTAGCTAGTGTACACAATACGCCCTCGCCAGATTGAAGAAAGTTGGGTCATGGGTCATCCGATTCACAGAGCTTTAGATGCGGACGACGTAACAGCGTGGGATCTTTAAGTCGATCACATTGTATGCTAACTAAGAAAATTTAATTTCCAGGTAAAATAAATATTTTTCTCGAAAATTCTCTACCTTATGACAATGATTTCATATCAAAGAAAATGAGAATGTTTTTCACGAAGCTTGCTTTAAAGATGCAACATTCTTTGAAAGTTGAAAATGAAATGATTGAATCCCATGAAACTCAATTTCCAGCAGATAATGAAAAAGCACAGTAGTTTTCGTAAATATTCTAAAATTTCTTGCACATATATTAAACTTTCTCAGATCAAATAACGCGTAGGTAGCGATTACATGTAATTGTACAGTTCTCTCTTGATATACATCAGAAATTCATCAAACTAGAATATTCTCCATGCAATCTTTAAAATAATAGTACATGCTTAATTTTCTTATTAAGTATTCCCGAGTTTGTCTTCGTCACTTAGAATGGCAACCTACTGGTTGATATTCCTGAACTGTAGATATAACCCTCAGTAAGTGCGCTGAGAAATAGTAAGACGAACTTAAACAAAATAGTTTTATAGAGAATAAGATAATTTTAAAAACCTAATAATACGATGAAACGAAAGGATAAAACTTAAGATCAACGAAAAGCGGGGTATTAACCAACGTGATCGTGATCGAAATCGGAATGCTTTAGAAAGATGGGGTTTCCGGAATTGTTTCTAGGATATTTATATTGTCATTGGCTGTGTTCCCACCATTCTCTCAGTATTCACGGACACCAATTTTCATGTCACCCTTTATTTTTTCATTATCTTCATCATCGTATGTATTCATTTTATCCATCATCAGTTTTTCTACCAGCAATGCTGGAGAGAATATATGAGCTTGGCTACAGAACAGAAAATTTATAAGGCTTTCACCAAACGGTAAATATTGTACACACTCGTTACGAAACCCAAAGGGCTTAGTTCTTTATTCAGTTATATAAAAGGAACGTTCATGTAAAACCAAACATGTCCATCGAAAAAAAATTGAGTTAGAATTGCAGTAATACTCTTGACCGTCAGCTGCATTTTCTGTCCTAATGTGAAGGAAAAAGCAAATATATCCCTAATAATTTCACTTGTAAACATACGAGGTTCAGACAAAATACAATATGTCCGCAGCATTGCTGCAAGGAATAAGGAACATGTCCTTGTAACCAGCAAGGTGCGAAGATTCACGATCACGTGACTGCTCATGCCACGCGGTTCATTCCATTTGTGAAGTCTTCACAGCACGTCCAATTTAATGTATTAGAAGATTGGGATCTCAAGGACACAAAAACATTGAGTAGTACGTGCAAGAATGTTCAGAACATCAGAAATGTAATGCGAATCATTATTAAGAAAACATTGATAGAGAAGAAGATTCATTTAGTGAAAGTTATCCCACAGGATTATGTTAGATTTGATAAAGGTTCTGCTTTGATCCTTTGGAAACGTGGTTTTTCATAAAAAATATGGGAAAAATTTAGCCTTTAGCAGGTGTCATTTGAAAAGTTATACAATTGGCAAAGAGATCTAATATAGCATATCCTTTGACTGAACTTTTAGGAGATAAATGGAGAGAATTCTTCAGATACACCTGATGTGGAATGGTATTCATTTATTCTTGAGGGACCAATAGCTGAATCAAATGTGATGATGGTAATACACTATTTTATGTAAAAGCTAACATGTCCGCAGGTGCTTCGGCAAGAAAGCACAATCAAACATGCTCAAATTTTAACTTGAAATATCGTTAAATAAAATATAATATATAAATATCGTTAATAAATAACTGATTTAATAGTATACATAGACTATTTTAACAATACTGGTAAACAGTACAACATATTACATTGATCGAAAAGGCGCTAACTTGTTTACAATCTGTTTTTAGCTGTTTCTGAAAAATCTATTTCGATAGACATGTTATTTGCATGAATGCTCCTCAGATAGTTTTCCTGCCATGGGGAATGTAAATCAATGTATGGGTTATAAGATAAACTTACACACCGCAAGTAGTGTTTGCTGTGTTTCTCATCATAAAGATTTTAGCAATAAAAAATACATTGTAAGTCGAGTCGCCACATTCAAAGGGCATGAAGGGTATAGAACTCCGTCATTTTCGGACCATCCGTATGTCACACGACACAAGCCGATACGAAAATAACAAGTTCAGTCAAAGTCTCAAAACGCATCCCCGCGTACTACTTCCTCGCCTGGAAAGGCGAGCGCAGGAGCAACGTCCCCTGACTGCGCTCTTATTTCCCCTCCAAATTAGAAACGAGTTCAAAGTGCGCAAGAATTAGCAGGAAAGATAAGCACAAAGCGCGTTCGAAAGATCAAGACAAATGGTTGCTCCGCACGAAAATTTGTTTCCCGGATGCTTTCTAGCAAACAATCCAGATTTGAATTATTTACTTCAGTACCTCTTACTTTATTTTAGACATGTTCTTTTTGCTTTTCAAATGGTGCCTTGCAAAATAATTTTTGTTAAGGGACAGATTATGTTCGAATGGAAAATTCTTTGCACGTTTTCATTTTAGCTTTTTTTGTTACATGCTTATGTTGTTTATTGTGTATTTCAATAATGCGAAATTAATTAGCAAGTCTCTGTGGTTTATTTTCTGTAATTACACCTCTTAGATTTATCACGTCCCTCTTACAGGCGGATAGCTCTTTTAACAATCTTTGTTGGTAACTCGACTAGGAAGTTTATTCTTAAATTGTACTCTTAAGTAAATGCGATTAGAAATGTCGTAAGAAATCAAGATCGTCGCTGTAAAATATTTAATTTTATTCGCAATTGATAATTCCTAATATTGCTGATGTATTTCATTTTAATGGATTCTTTCTTTGCCTCCCGCGGTGGCTCATTGGTTAGGGTGCATGCTTTCATCGGCGCAACCCCGGGTTCGATTCCCCGCCGAGGCTAATTATACCTGTGCGCTTTCCCAGTATCTATTGCTGTCTGACGATAGCCCACCCTAAGGTCATGAAGACCAGTAAGGTTATGATGATCTTCACAAATAGATAGGCTCTCTTGAGGTTCAAAGAAGGATCACCCAGAGATGAGACGGGGAGCCTAATCCGGCCAGTGATGGACGGAAACGCAATGTTAGTTCCGGTCCCCACAAATGATGTGCTGGTGTACCCCTTATCCGACCCGAAAGTTACTAGCACCATCAACGACCAATCGAGGAAATACTCTTTCGGAGTCCACATGCGAGAGACACACGGCATAGTCCCAATATGTGGAGGCTACGACCGCAGCGCAAGCAACTGGAAAAAACAAGAGGATATGTGAAAAAGCGAACAGGACACCCCCCCCATATACACCGAGAGAACTCGGCAACGCGACCTCGCGAATGCCTGAAAGTGCGACATAGCCATAGCCATAGCGTTCCTTGACCTCCAAAAGACATTCCGGCCCGTTCCCCACCAGGCACTGAAAGACGCACTATTAGGGCCTGAGGATCATTTGTTCAAATAGTGACATTTACACTAACTCGATGACAGCCATATTAACACAGCAGCACTACAATTCAATTCAACAATTCTCCAATCCGGTCGCATCATGCGGATTCCGGTGTACAAATGTTTGTTTCCTACGAGAATAAATTCTTCCCCCACACTGCCCCACACTGCCCTACACCACTGCCCTGGTAATATCACCAGCGTGTGCCGCATTGGGTGCATATGGCCTAACGGCCATAAGGCAGTTGCGACTATTGGCCACGTGGTGACGGAGTGCCACTAACTCTCGCCGCTATGGATAGCCCGCCATGACAACATTGGAGCAATGAATAAAGAGGCGGCTATCGCGGCGTGGTGGTAGGCGCTCCGAGAAAACCAGGTAGTAATAGGGTATAAACGACGGGACCTGATGCGTGTGCGGGGAAGGACCGCACTCATTGTCCATTTCGCGGTGGCGGCTGCAACTGAGGGAAAGCTCGTTGAAAAACGAGACAAATACGAGCTAGAGACAGCCCATCTCAACGCACTAGACTACGCAAATGTGGAAGTGCTCCCACTCGCAGTCGGATAGCTTGGAGAATAGTATTCTGGTAGCGACGTTGCGCTGAAGAAGGTTGCCACGGGCCATCAGCTCCGCACTCTACGGGAAAAAATCATCGCGGAAACAATCTGGTGCTACTACACGCACACAACGTGAGTCCGCCTGGCGCCGCGTGAGTACCAACCGAATTAACGCACCCAAGTAAGGCCCAACAACGCTGCCCCTCCCCCATCAGTGAACCCCAGCAGTAGTCATCCCGGCAGGATAGTGCCAGTACGTGTCTACATACGCATTTACAATACAAGGCAAAAATGGCTAAAACTAATAACTGTTGATACAAATTTACACATTTTGGGCAGTACCGGTTCGTTGATACAGTGAAGCGATATCCTCGTGCTAACCACAGGAATCTCTTATCCCGTAGCCGAGAGGCTGGGTCGGCCAAGGTTCATAACGGCCTGTCGATCCAAATAACATGATACTTTCTTTGCTTTAGTAACATCAATATGAATTAATATTTCTAAATTTGGACAATAACTGCCAACTGACTTCTGCAAAATACTCATGGGCCGGCTATCCAGTGGCGTACCGCGACCCCGGAGAAATTTTTACAACCCATACATTTCAATTTTGAGCAATAGCTCCCAAGCAGTTCTCTCGAACTCGAGTAAGTTTCCTTCCCCGCGACCATGACATGCATAAACAATAATTATTTCACTCGTAAGATACTAGGAGAACTGCTTTTTCTCTAAGTCAAAATCCCCTGGTTGCTAATGCATTTTTTAATGTTGTATTGTAATGCATTTCACTTTATTACAGATCCTTTTTGCACTTATTTGCGCATGGTCGAGAGTAGCGTTCACGGTCGAGGACAGTTCAGAACCTTGGTCTCTCATCGGCCATCAACGCTTTACTACTGCGCGTGCTTACACAACCATAATATTCTATGCACACAATAAAAATTTTGAGATAATTTGGAAGTTGTGTGTACCGTCACCGACCTCGTATAATATTCGAAAAAGTAATGATTGAACCAAGTTTGTTTCGTTTCAATGGACTCAACTGAAGTGAGGTAAGAAATATAAGCAGGAAGCATCTCCGTTCCAAAAACAGACACTTCTCTCCTCGGCTCTAAAGATACTTTTTAGTCTTTTTTCTCCTCAGCTCTCACGAAGTCAAGGGAGTGTTGATGCGATGCACGATATTCTTTAAAAAGTATTTCAATTCATGAAACTAGAACCGTTGTTACAGTTCCATGAACATTCTGACAGTGTAGATAGGGATCTCGTATTGTAAAGAAAATAGAAAGATATAATTTATAGACTTAACCTTAACAAAAACAACCGAATTATTAGGGGAGAGAGGAATGCATTAGAGAGAATTGCCTTATTTTAATAACTACTTTCATCTTTGGAGGTACTGTGAATTTTTCCTGCAAACGTATGGATTTATGTTTCATATAATAGAGAATTAATGAAAGCAGTAAATTTAAATGATTTAAGGAACGAGGGCAATGCATGGAAGATCAAGAGCTTTCGCTTGCCTCATTCGAATCAGAAGCATGTCCGCCTGGGAAGTGTGGTCAGTTAGATTCGTATTTGGTAATTCACATAGCTTTGCACGGTCTAGGCATTAAGCACGTTCAAATTACCATAATCTGCGCGGAACGTGAAACTTAAGCAGCGACGTGGGTTGCATGGCGCTGCCTGCATTTGTTTTATCGCTTTTTATAGCTGTCGCAGAGGCGGCGTACTCAGTACCTCAGACCGACTATGAATAACTAGTCGCCTTGCAACTGAGTTACAACGCTTCTCCATGTAATTTGCTTTTAACTTTAGCTGAGTGACAGCCGTTAACAGAGTTAGATGGGGAATTCGAGCACTTCGTAATATATATTTTAAGTTTGCTAAATATTTTCCTAGTAATTACAATAATTAATCATTGAAAATACACATCTTTACGTGAAAAAACCTACTTGTTTTTGCAGATAGTGCATTGTATGAGATTTTATCGTAACGTAATACCGTTGTAATGTAAAAACGTACTTAAAAATAAATTGCTTCTTTTTTAAACCTGTAATACTTAAAACTATTAAAATCATTAAGTTTAATTATAATACCAGACTATTAAAAGTTGAAGAATTTTTATTTCATAAAGTTATACAGATACTTTGTGGTCGTTTAATGATCAAAGGAATTTACTAAACGGGAAGTAAAATATTAAAGCAAAATAAGTTTTCAGCGAGTTGTCAAAAAAGCTGAAAATGAAATTTAATAACATTTAAAAAATTAGAAATATGAATGTTATTCAATAGGTTTTACAAACTTGGTAATACTCAATTGAGAACACGTAGTTGCTTTTCATTAGAATTTTAATACGTCTGGATTGCCCATACGTGATTGAAATTGCTTGCAAATTCCAACAAGTGCAAAACTGAGTAGAAAAAACGTTATAAATAATAATAATATTAATAATAATGATGGTATTACTAATAATGTTATTAGTAATGATAAAACTCGTAATGTAATTTTTATGTGCACAATATTGGATGTGATATGGATACTGTTACCATCCGTTATTTAGTAGAGCATATTCTCACCTGAATTCCGAGCGTCTATGCCTGCCTAGAAAATGACGGGACTACCAACAAATGGCAGCGCAATATACGTAATCGAAGGGTGAATGATCCACGAGATTGGCATTAACGAGAGGCCTTTCCTAGAAAGAGGCTATGCCGTGAAGTGTAGTGTAGAAGTGACGGTATTTTTAGGGCTGGATGGCTTCCCACGAATCACACTATGTCATAATATTAATGAAGATCGCCGAAAGAGGTAATTATAAAAAGGAACTAAAATTCTGAAAATATTTGAGAGGAGGAAATGTGATGATCTTGTCGGACCCTGTGTTAAACACTCATACCGCTGAAATTTTTTTTGGAAACCAGATTGAACCTTTATCGAACACATCGGGAAGGAATCAGAGAACTTCCGCGAGAACGTGGCGAACGAAATGTGGACCTGCGATTGATTGATTGATTGATTGATTGATTGGTTGTTTCCGGGTACCTCAACTGCTACGATCATTAGTTAGTGTAGTAAATGTTTTATCCCAGGAGATAGCGGCGATTCCTTCTCCGCTGGATGGCGAAATCCGGAGCTGATACGCACATCGGGTTGCTTGGAGAATTCTCCCTCTAGGAATCTCTCTTCAGCGGGAAAACTATCCAACCGGGGCAAACTCTAAGTTCCCGACTGGTCTCTCGACAGGAGTGGTAGTGCAGTGCATAAGTGTGTGTGTGTGTGTGTGTGTGTGTGTATAAGAAGTGGTAGAACAATGTAGCGGAAGGAAAGATCTCGCGCTTTCTGTAGCCAGTTCGTTTGGTACGACTGGGGCATTCGCCTGGTATTGATGGGAGAAATCACAGTAAAAACATCGATCAGAGCAGTCAGCCCTAGCTAGTGTCAAAACAAGCTAGTGTCTAACAAGCTAGTGTCAAAAATCCGCCACTGCTGAGACTCGCACTACGACTTGCGTGACAACGTTCCAAACCTTTTTGGCGTTGAGACGAGGAGATATTCACCTTCAACATTCAGTCATGCAAGCCTAGTCGTAAATCATTTTCTTTTATGTCTACTGGCTCTGAGCTTAACTCCGCCGGTCGGAACCGCGATATTTATAATTATTTTATATGGTTTTAAAAATATTATTGGGTATGTTCAATGCACAATTTCCTACGCATTTCAGTCCAGAGTTTATGGGCCCAGTTGACGCTTCGCCACATGGGTTGAAGTTCGTGACGAGGCTTCGTTCTTGGGAATACACAATTGATATAAAGCATTCTTGTCCAATGCTCCAATCCGCTAATGTATACAATGCGTCCAATACGCCAATGTATTTTAACGTATTAATGACAACATACTTTTTTAATTATTTAAAAGCTCCATTCTTTTTTAACTGCGGAAAAGAATGCTCTCGTTCTAAGGTTTCGTCGATCTTTCATGGAATGCCAGAGGTGATCGTGCACGATAAGGGATAAGACCTCCATACATTTTAACAATGTTACTCGTTTCTTGCAGTTTTTCTGTTTTATGATTTATTTTTTTAAAGATTCCCTTTTTCTGATTTGAATGACTTTACGATTATTTCATGAACCAGACTTAAGACATTGATGTCTTTCAACACATGTACACCGAGAAGAGTAGGACGGAGCTGATGGGAAGGAACCACGGTAAGACGTTGAGTATCTGAAGAGCCAACAAAGAAGATATTATTGCAGACTACTGTCTACAATAGACACAGAAAACTGTCAACTTATTTTAAATATACCTTAAAATGTATTAGTAGGAATTGCTGATTGTAGTTCACGATGCAAGCAATAGAGCCATTCCACGTCAAATCGCACAAGAGGTGACACGACTTTTTCTAAAACGTACGATATTTTTTTCTTAAATCTGGACATAAAAATGTGTCTCATTTTTTGCTAAAATGTTGTGTTGGCTGAAGAAAATGGAGACAATTTTGTCCAGACGCCAAGCACCAGCAACGGCAAGTCCCTCATCTGGTATGAGGCGGCCAGCATCTCGCCCGCCAGCACATTCGTTTCGCCCGTCACTAATGGCAGCTTGACGTGCAGACAGCGCCTGCGTGCGAACCGAGGAGCATCCTCGAGGCGGTTAGGGGGCCACTGCGAGGGTTTGTTGCACCTCCCACGCACTAAGATAAGCAGGATCCACGTCGGTGCGAGATGAGTAGGATCCACGTCGGTGCTGATTGGCCACAGCTTCTGCGGAGGGAGGTTAGCCAAGAGGCTCGTGGTGAGCGTTGGCCACGGAGGGTGTTGGGCCAGCCGCTTGGCCAAGCCCCGCTGCTCCTCGGCCGCAGTAATGGCCTTCGGTTTGGGCGGCAGCGTTAACCGTGCCAATTCGTCACTTAGGAAAATGGTAGGAAGGTTCGGATACGAACTAGGATCTGAGGCACTGGACTGAGATGCCGCTGCATAAGGTACGATTGACGCAGATCCATCTTTTGTCAGAGGTTGCACGAGGCAAAATACTGAATTTGTCAACGCATTCTAATATATAAATTTCTTAATCTTTGACTCCCGGAAATTCGGAATTGGAAAGCAGAGCTACGCGAGGATCAATTTTTATATTATTGGTCTTAACTTTTCTACAAGGATCAACTACGGGAAAACCACCAACTGCATTGGGCACCTCTGCTAAATTTATTAAATACTGTAACAATTTTGCGTCATCTGCCGGCGGCCACCACGAACTACCTGTATGCATGGATTGCGTCATCGGCCAGCGGCCCTCGAACTAGCTAGTCCCAGAGTGTTCTTGGCGCTAATCGCAAGAATCGTCCAGAAAATTCTCGACGGCGCCCGCCGAGTATAAATACGCGGTGGCCGGCGACCGCAAGTCAGTCTTCAGTATGAGGTGGAAGCTGAGCTGTGAAGTGTGTGCATCGCGGTGAATAGCAGTGCAGCGATTGTTATCAATGACGTGAACCGTGGTCAGTGCATCGAACTGTGGCCAGTGCATCGAACTGTGGTCAGTGCAGAGGACTGTGGCCAGTGCATCGAACTGTGATCAGTGCTTTGGACTGTGCGACAGTGTAAGAGAGGTGAACAGTGTAAATAAATAGCCAAGAGAAGTGTAGTGTAAATAAATAATCCAGATAAGTGTGACGTATAAAGAATAATCAAGTGTTTTCAGTGATTGTGTTAAGAAACAAAATAAACGTTTTTTTAAATAATACCAGAGTTTTAATTCACCCATACAATCGTAACAATACGAAACCTCCTCGTAAGGTGTTCAGCCACGTTTACCTTCTGTCCATCCCGCATTTTTCTCTATAGCTTCAAAAACGTGAGTTTCCTTCTCGAGCGTACTAGCGCATTTCTCCGCTGTCCCGCCCACGTTAATCTCCCTAGCTCGAAAAACTTCGATTTCGTCTTTGGACGTAGAAGCACGCATCTCCACTGTCTCGCCCGCGTTCATTTCTCTAGCTCGAAAAACGTGAGTTTCCCCGTCGGGCGTGCAAGCGCGTATCTCCGCTTTCCCGCCCGCGTTCATCTCCCTAACTCGAAAAAGTTCGGTTTCTTCTTCGAACGTACAAGCGCGCATCTCTGCTGTCCCGCCCGCATTCATCTCGCTAGTTCGCAAAACGAGAGTTTCCTCTGCGGGCGTACAAGCGCGTTTCTCCCCTGTTCCGCCCGCATTCATCTCGTTCGCGTTCATCTCGCCTATTTCGCTCTCTGTCAACGGCCCTAGCAGAACCAAACAATCCGTGTTCTAATGTCTGGCGTCTGCGTCTACTACCTTTGCTATGCTTTGATGTTTACTCGGCTCGTCTGCAAAAGAAATCAGATCACCACACGGCGGTTTCCTCATTTTATTTCGTTCTGTCCGCGGAGCGAGAGTCGCCACGTTCCCGTCGCAAACCTGCATAGTAATTTTTTATAACGAAATACTACTTCCATACTTGACCGTGAAATATAAGCCAAGAATCCCTGCGTAATTAGTGATCCCTAATTCCACTACGAGTGTGTCATCCTCGTATGTTGCCTGATCTATCACAAATGGCACACTGCACTGACCCAGTATCTGCAAACTGTGCGGCTTTTAATTGCGAACGATAATTTGATAAGTTGGCCGAAAGGAAAAATTTTGGAATCGCATAAAGTACCCGCAGCTCCTGTGTCGGCCAGAAATTGGTACTGTCGTCCTAAAATTCCTACACTGATTGTCATGCCGTCCGTCGGGGTAACGGCTAAAACTTCATCCCCGACCTGGTGGTCGGGATTTATCAATTTACCGAATTCATATCCCGTTTTTGATAATCTACCGTTCAGTGGCCGGATTCTTCACAATTACTACATATTATTAATGAAGATTTCCAATGTTGTGGTCTGCTTGCCCGCAATCAAAACATTTTTGTTTCTTCTCCGGACACTCTCGCGAAAAGTGGCCCGGTTTTCCAGCATAGTCTAGCTGCAAATGACTGTCGAGGAGGTGAGAGTGGTTGCGGCGCGCATCCCGGCATCCGACCTCAGGGTAGTTGCTGAATTGCAAAGGACTCCGAACCTGCACCGAACGGCAAGATTGATGCGAGAGCTCGGTGGTCCTCACTTCTATTCCCGTAAGTCTGGAAGTAGAAATCCTGCACCGGCACATACGTTTGCGTATACGTGTGCGGCGAGTAGGGGTGAATAAAAATGATTTTGTGCCGCCGTCTGCAGCATTGTTGCCCACTGTGCGTAGCCCTGCAGGGAGTCGTCGCCAAGACAGATCAGTGAGTTGACGCTTCGGGTCGCAGACGCATAGCTCCTAGCAATTGCTTCTTCTTGTTTTGCCATCGCTACTGCTTCTAGCATTGTTTTTGGATTACGTACTGCAACGAACACATGCCCTCTCTCAAACCTGATATAAATTGTGCTAACAATCTTTCCTCGAACATTGCCTTGGTTTGCAGCTGCGTCGGGTCATTATAGCAGCTACGTAGCTGTCGCTCTAGGGACGCAAGCCTGCTGGAGAAGTCGCGAATAGACTCCAAGTGCTTTTGACTACACTCGTTAAATATTTTCTCTGAAGTGGGCTGTCATAATTTCGGTTAGAACCTATCATTCATATACTTACAGAAATCCGTATAGGATGCCATTACGTACGCATTGTTGTTCGCAAATTTCGACGCAGCTCCGGCGAGTCGTAAGCGAGTTACGCCTAGTGTTTGCGCCTCACTCCAATTACTTAAATTACTAACTATTCCGAGTTGTTCTAAAAAGTTTCGATGCGGGTACCGTCCTCACCAGTGAACTTCGGAACGAGACAGATCTGACCAGCTGATACGTTGCCTTGTGCCGTAAGATTTTGTGACGAGGGGGTTTTGTCGACTTCAATTGTAAATACAGGGGGTACATAATCCATGAGATTCGTGCTGTGCCCACTTTCACAGGGCAAGGGAAATTGCTGATTGCCTCGTTGCAACATCCTGCTGCTTAATCAATCCCGCGCGAAAAAATTTGAATACAAGACTGAAGATAAAATTAATTTTGGATGGCCGATACATTACCTGAGTTCGCTCTCTCTCGCTTTGCTACTGAAGGCATATTGATGGTGGGGTTCGAACCCGTGCTCCCTTTCGGAGCCCAGATTACCATCCCACGCTCCCTCCCGTTCAGGTCGAGATTACAACCTGATGCCAATATGTCGTGATGACATGATGGGAGGAGTATGTATCGGGAAAAAGATTAACTCCGGGTTGATTATTAAAAGTGGTTTATTATGAGCCCTTGTTGCAAGTTCGGTTGCATCCTAACAGAGACTACGCAGCTCAGCACTCAGTCGGTCGTCGTCATGACGAGGGTGGGGAAGGGCGGCAAGCAGCGGCGGCGGCAAAGGCGGCGGCGGTAGCAAAGGCAGCTTCGAAGGCAGATAGGCTGATGGTGGGTCGCTCGGTTCGGCACGGCGTCGATTCTCGTGTCGGTCAACCCGAAACCAAACGTAGAGTGGGACGCCGGCGATCACTACCGCGCTCACGAAGGGCGGGAAACAAGCGACAACTTCGGAGACCGTAGGCGGTATTATGTGCCGCCGGTCCAGTCCATACTGGCGTCAGCGGGGGTGGCATTGCCCTGGTTCGGGGGCTCAAACAGGGGTGTGGGGGTGTCGAGCCGTCAGCCTACACATCCATAC
This sequence comes from Teleogryllus occipitalis, assembly GCA_011170035.1. Classification (NCBI taxonomy): domain Eukaryota; kingdom Metazoa; phylum Arthropoda; class Insecta; order Orthoptera; family Gryllidae; genus Teleogryllus; species Teleogryllus occipitalis. The sequence continues at coordinate 99,149 of BLKR01003192.1, read as the reverse complement.
TAGCGCGGCCGGAGAGAGGGCGAGCGGCGAGTGGCGCAAGATGGCGTTCCTTGATTGATTTATTTATTCGTGTTTCCGGGCGCGTCAACTGCTTTGTTCATTAGTCCCGTTAGTGTATTGTATTTTTTTCCTCGGGAGATGGCGGTAATCTTCCCCGCTGGATGGCGAGATCCGGCGCCGACCTACCGTCGGCTAGTGGGGTTTCCCCCTTACCAGGACTCCCCCACCAGCGGGGCACCGCCCCAGCCAGGACAAGCTCTAAGCTCCCGACCGGTCTACCGGAATATGTGGTGGTGTAGTGCATGTTAGTGTAAGTGTGAGTGTAAGGGGAGAGGATTGGACAAGGAAGAGGAAGGACAGATCGCGCGCGGTCCGTGGCCCGTTTGGTAGGGTACTGCTCCGGCATTCACCTGATGTTGATCGGAGAAACCACGGAAAACTATCGATCAGAGCAGCCAGCCGCTAGAATGCTCCTCCAGACAGCGAATGAATTCCACCTAGCTGAAAAGCTAGTGTCGAATATCCTGCCGCCGTCCGGGCTCGAACCTAGGACCTCCCGGTTGATGCTACCGCTCCCGGTAGGGTATTAGATGTATTAGTATTATGTTAGGGCATTAGGGTATTAACGTCATGTACATTTTTTAGTAGTTTTCGCGCAATATTGCGTTCAATATTTGCAATTTAAAAAAATAACAAAACATTATTTTCTCAAAAACGGCTCCACATTAATTTTTTCTTTAAACGTTTGGTAGAGATAGTGCTACATGTACTCTATAAGATGATATAAACGCCATATTGCTCTATTCTTTTGATTTTTCAAAAATTAGAAAAATGTATTTTTTTACTTATCTCTCACGTCATTAGTATTTCCATTAGCGGCAATTTGTTCACGTTATTGCATTTATGAGTACATATGCTTCAAATGGTGTCGTATAAAGTTTATTGAAAACAATGGTTTTCTGTTAAAATGTGCTCAAAATTCCGTATATTTGAGGGAAACCCTCAAACACCATTTTTTCAAAAATGGCTCCGAATTTATTCTCCAATTTTTTTCAACGGGTAGTACTAATTGCGCTGTTAAAATGACACGACGTTCATTGTGCTGTAGTATTTTTTTCAAAAATTACACAAATGCATTTTTCTGCAATATCTCTCAGACCGTTAATATGCACATTTCCTGCTATTTGAAAACACTATTACATTTGCGAGTTAAAGTACCTCAAATGACTTTAAATGAAGTTTTCGAAAACGCAAAACTTTTCTGTGAAAAAGAGCTTCAAATTTCGTATTTACATTAACGCTTAAACGCCATTGTCTTAAAAAACGGTTCCAAATTTTTTAATGAAAATTGCCAGTTATGACGAGGTTTTATTCTTCTTTAATATACTTAAAGTTATACTTTGGTTCTATTATTAGGAATCCGAAAAATTGAGAAAAATAGAAAACTACTTTGTGTGACGATAGATGGCAGTTGGCAAGTGTATGTCGGAATAGCTAGCCCAGACTAAAGAAAATAGAAAACTAATAATTATAAATATTAATGGGTTTTAAAATCTGGCGTTATAGTAGGTTCAGATGTTTCGGGTGCGAATGAAGTTCTAAGCATATTCACGGTCTATCTCGTTCGTCGGGTCTATACATTGCGAATGCAGATATGTAGTTCATGTTGTGACCTCTAAACAAACGGCACCGCGCTACAGAAGTATAAATGGGGCAGACTACAAATAGCAAAAGATAGCTTCGTCGCATGCAGAGAGTGAATGACATAGAGAGAGAGCAGAGTAGAGATTTGTTGTCCTGTGGCGTGTCATTTCTGCTGATAGTTGACGTTGAAACTTCTAGAAATTTGCGACATGTTTGAGCTGCTACCAACAACGTAATTTTAGTAAAAGTTATTTCATTTTATTAATGTTTTATGGCAAGTAAACGAGTACAATCAGGAGAAAATGGAATAGTTACGTTAAAACAAATAGTGTCAATATCTTTATTACTGAAAATGTTTCAACTCAATTGAATACGGGAATAAAAGACATTCCTGGAAATACTGCGACTTTTGCAGTGAAGTAGCGAAATATATTTCAGCATTTTTGCTGCCTTTCGGAGGCAGCAATGAAGCCGATTACATCATAATCAATAAGCTCGTCGTGCGAATTGACGCACAATGACTTCAAAACGTCAGTGAGGAAATGTTTATTCAGGGGTGTATTTTGGAAGCCTTACGGTGCCGAACATGATAAAAATGTGCCCATTTTAAAAGTAGAAAACGATTTATTCCGATTTAGTTATCACGTTAACTTACGACTGCAAAAACTTCGGAACTGTCTACGTTCAGGTTAGAAACGAAGATTCCTAAGACTTGGCCGCGAGAACAAGTTATAGAATGAATCCAAAGGGTTGTTTCTCTTAAAGAGGGAGACCGCGTAGAGAGTTGTTCATTTATTTCACATTATTGATTTGTACAATAAATAACATAATGATTGCATAAAACATAAAAGAAAAGGCAAACAATTAAAATATTTACCATTTTAAAAACTGCTCTCCTTAAAAAGAAGGATCTTGCAACCCAGAATTTAAAAAGAAAATAAACCTGAAATAAAAAATAAATAATATAAAAAATTCAAAACTTGTTTGCCACAAAACATCTACCAAGCACATTTGCCCCGGAAATGGTGGCTCAGAGCATCAGTTACTGTCACTGCAGTGTCTGACCGAGAGGTCCTGGTTTCGAGTTCCGACGATGGCAGAATTTTCGACATAGCTATGTCGAGTTCAGTGGATGTCTGGAGGAGAATCCTAGTGGCCGGCTGCTATGACTGGTAGTTTTCCGTGGTTCCTCCGATCAACATCGGGCGAATGGCCGAGCAGCACCCTAACAAATGGGCCATGGACTGCGCGCGATCTTACTTTCCTTTTCCATGTCCTATTTTCATCCCTTACTTACACATACACTTACATGCACTACAATACCACACACGACGGGAGAGCTTAGAGTTTGTCCCGGCTGGTGCCCCGCTAGTGGGAGGTACATCAAAACTCCACTAGCCTATAGGTAGATCGGATCTCATCATTCAGCGGGGGAAGATCACAGTTATCTCTCCATGGAAAAACATCCACTACATATACGGGACTATTGACCTTAGCAGGTGAGGCAACCGAAATCATCAATTACTTTGGTATGCAATCGATTGTGATTTTTTGAGCGTTCATAATACTTCCCTGCCCCTTACAGCATTCGCATATATACCCCCCTCTCTGATTTTTGAGGGAAAATGAGCGTAGTCGTCGGAAGTTGCCTGTGTTCGCAGGAATGCCGGAATTCCCAGGCGGGAGATAGCTCATGTGGATGGAGCTTGACATTTACGAGAAAAGAGGAAAGATGGAAGGATTGATTTTATTGAATATCCCAAGGTCAGATATTCCGTTGCCGATGTTCAACCCTCACAAATTTTCTAAAATTTTAAAAGGTGAGAAAATGTTGTTTATTCAACATTATTGTCGCCCGTATATTCTCCTGCGAGTTGTCTCCATTCTCAACGTTTTTTTGATTTTTTTTTCAAGCAGAGTTAAAGATTATTTTCAAAGTTCAAAAATGCATGGTGACCTACATTTATAGGATACATGTGTTCCAATGTTCATAATGTAGTGCGTTTATAATGTAGTGTTGTATTTCGACATTTCGTTGTGCAACTCTTTGTTTTAAACATTGACGTTTCGAACAGCATCCTGGTTACTAACATTTTCAAAGAGTAAAAGACAACTACACATACTAAACATCTTTCCCTTTTCATTTATTTTTCGATCTTTCAAAAAAATGTGTATTTCGTCTAAAGATTTTGCCAGTCTTAGTTGTCATTAACTAAGTAACATCTAGAGGCTGCTAAAATAATCCAATTCTAGTCTCCCAATATTTTGTATTACATGTAATGACCGCTCTTGACCTCTGCGTTCCTTAAGGCAAATCTGGGCGAAATGATTATTTCTTTTGAACAAAAATGAATTCTTTGATGATGTCCACCATACCTTATGAACTGAATACACTTTTTTTTGTTTAATTTATTCTTATTATTTTTAAATTTTGAAGTACAGTTTCTTGATGTTGGTTGACTTGCAGCAACAATATCTTTGTGTTAATGAATGACATATTTGATTGAGTCGGTTCAAGTAATACATTTACAGTATTAAACCATTTGATTAGAAAGATGTGTTGGCTCTTAATAACCGTTAGAGAACAGAAGCCGAAGAAATCCTTAAAGTAAATTGAGTTCTTAAGAATTTCGTTTCCAGATCACTAACAGTGCATTTCGATACTATCTTTCTTAATTTAGTTAAATATATATCAAATGGTTCATCCATGTTGTTTACCAGTTACAAACTTAAACGTAGTCATATTTTCATTATTTTGAGGTACACAATATTGTTCTGAAACTAGAAGTATTCAGTCAACAGTTTTATTTGCTGCGTCTTTACTTTTGCGGAGAGTATTATATAATTGCAATGCTTTATTTCCCAATAATTATTTTAACCAGCAACTTGAATTGCTAGCAACTTTTCTTTGTCTCAGTTGCTGTTAAATCATTTTAATATTTTCCTTAAATATTATAAAATTTTTATCAACATCATTTCCACTCACTGACAATATTTTAGGTTCGTTAAATTCCACTATGATTCTTTAATACGAATACGCAATGTTTTATTTAACTAATATGAAATTCAAATACATTTATATTGATGTGTTGTATTTTAACATCTCATTGTACAACACTATTTTTGAACAATGACCTTTCTAACAGCAATCTGATTACTAGCAACAATTTCAAAGAGAGGAAGTCAACTAGACATATTAAACACCTGTGTAAATTTTAACGCCTTAAATAGTTTACATTATATCATTATGTAGCCCTTGTCCTCGACTCGACTCCTAGGTATGAGAAAGTTTCAACTGACGAGTATTGCAATTATTTACATTCCATATACATAATATCGATTTAGATTTCACAATTTGAGTAAGTTGCGCGATATAATTCGAATTTTACATCAGTAGCATTCTGTCTTCAGCATCTGAGATTTTCTGTTCGATATGCCCATTTAGGTAGGCATTTGTTCATATTCAAGAAAGAAAAAAAAACGTTCACCTCAAGAGTCCAGAGCTAATTTTAAAATTTTAATTTTTAGATACGTATTATTCATTTGAAGAATAAGTTACTAAAAATAAATTAGTACATTCGAATTCAAAACTGGCTGAGTTTAGGTTAGAGTTGTCACTAATACTGCAGCGGCTCTGACCAGGCAGTGTTACGTTTGAGTCCCAACAGGAGGGGCTTTTCGACATCCGCTACACAGCTAGGTCAGATTCGTCCACTGTCTGGAGGAAAATTCTAACGGCCGTCTGCCCTGACTGCAGTAGTTGGCCGGTGTTATGCATCAGCCGGATACACGCCATTTCAAAAAAATATGAGATACGAACGCCTTCAATTGCATTGGACCATGCACTAAGCGTACGCAAAATTTTGGCGCCAAACCTGCAAAAATAGCCTTAAAATTAATAAAGAATGTAAATGCCATTAGTCACATCAGAGATTTTATGATTCGCAACAACTATCTATAAACCTAGATATTCGTAACTGCTGTTCTTAATTTCGCATTATGCAGCTACGCGCAACTCTGTTGTTTCCACTCTGTTGGTGTAGTTTGGCGCTTCAATGAACAAGGAAGGTCTCTGTGCCCCACGCAGCATGAACGGAGATGACCTTCGTTTATAACTTTGCGAATGTTATGAAGATCATGGGGACCTTTGAAAGATGCGATGTGGGCGTGCGATATCGCCTGCTCGACGTTTCATTACCAACTTCCTTCCTAAGCAGTCATCTGTTCAATATGATACTCGTACTCAAAACTTAACACACAGGAAGTTATGGATTGCATTGACGCCTTGGCGTTTTGTTTTTTGCCCGTTTTCGGCGACAGACGCATTTTTAACGCGATGCAATACCGTTTTACCCGTTTTAGAGACAAGGTTGGAGGAAAAAAGTTTTAGAATGCTGAATGCCTCGGCATTTCCTTATAAAAAACACGTAAGAAAATTAAAAATTGCATAAAAATGGAAATATTAAAAAATATGTACTTTTGAGTAAAATCGGTGAATACATGTTCTTTGGGGTAAAATATGTAAACAGACTATATACTAAAATGTCAACGTTTTAGGCACTACCCGAACTGAAACGTTAATAAATTGTTGATTTGACTTCACTGGAGTTAACATAGGAAAATAAGTGATCACTTAATTATCCGGGCTCTCATTACTAATTAGAAAGTCAGAATTGAAGATAGGAAAAATGAATTTGAAATATCCTGAAATTTAGTCATATGAAGCAAAAACTTGGTCCATTGCCAATAAAATAAGTCAGCGAAATGAAAAGAAAAAGAGAAAAGGGAGAAAGTAGACGACGGTAACTAGGCTGGGGTTCAGGAATAATGTGTTTACCGTCATTATAATTTAGTCTTCATGCTCATGAAAAATTATCACTGGTTTTCTGTAATGAAAAATTCTTGATTTAATAAAATTTTGACAATACTTCAGTAAATTTTTGCATTATTTTCTGTTTTTCGTGTTTGTGTGAATAAGTTTATTTCACATGTAAATTTTTAAATGTTATATATACAAATAACTAAACAAATAACTGTATTACGCGTAGAAACACCGACTGTGATACATCATTTTGCATCAGCAGTCTATACGCCTTGCCTTGGATGATACATTACGAAATACTAAACCATTACCAGCCATACTAAAACGCATCAACAAGGTAAGCGCCTTCTCGCGACGCTCAACGGATTGTTGCAAAATTCTAATGACAGCATTCTCGTTCCGTCTAAGTGCAATATGAAAATATTAACCGTTAATATTAATGTCGATGATTTTTACTCACGCGGTACCAATCAGAATATACAATATTGTCATGTAAGTGATTATTAAGTCAGAAATATTTAAATTACAGTTTTTAGAGCTTAAAATGTGAACAAATCTTTAAACACGATTCTCTCAGAACTTGTATAATGTCGCATAGCCGGTTGATGCATAACCCCGTCCAGTTTTCCGTGGTGGCTCCGTTCAATTTCAAGCGAATGCTGGAGCAGTACCATAACAAATGGACCATGGACCACGGACAATTTTTCCTTCCTCTTCTTTTCCTATCCTCTGCCCTTACCCACAAACACACTCACGTGCACTACCCTAACACATATAGAGAGACCAGTCGGGAGCCTAGATGTTCTTCCGGCTGGGGTAGTTTGCCGCTGCCAGGAGATACATAGAGCAGAAAATGTTCCACAAGACAATGTGTAGGTTTGCACCGGATCCCATCATCCAGAAAGGGTGGTACACAGGCACCTCCAGCGATAAAACATTAACGACTCTAACGGGGCCAATGGCCATAGCCGTTGGCAGGCCCGAAAACAACAATCAATCAATCATTCAAATAATCGATCAAAAGAATTAATAAAACAAAAACTGTAAGCTAGGAACAATGTTGAATTCCAATAACATTCAACTACTCTACATCACATGTATTATATTGACATAAAACAGTTGTCCTGAAAAAATGTTTTCTATCATTAAAATAAAGGACCAAAAACAGACTGATCAATTATTTTTTGTTGCTAACTTTACTTTTAACATTTGTTAAAGTATAGAGGACAGCAAAAATCATCGTTTTTGATAATCGTCGAGAATATATAGTCGGAAATTTGTAAAAGACCCTGACGCCTTATTTTTAAGTTGTATTCGGAATAACATCAACAATTGAGTCTTCAGCTGGGCATGGAACCTGTGAATATTCGAACGCTTGACAAGGACTCCGCTGTTACCGCAGCAGGAACGACTGCTAGTAAATCTTGTTGTAATAGTTAAGGATCTCCGATGTTATCCTTTATTATTTCTAGTAAATGTGATTCAGAGCCTATAATAAAAATATTTTTCGGTAATACGAGTAAAGAGAAATATTTCCACAAATGTTCAGCTTACTCGGAGAGAAAGCTCGTTTTCGAAAGGTTTCACCAGAAATTAAGCATTTTGCACACTTCAGAAATATGTTTATTGTAGAGAAGTTAAGACTAATTTACCATTTAATTTTACTTTGCGCTTTGAAGAGTCTTATCCTTATACTTCTTGAGTGTTACTCTATACTTCATAACACCTATAACAAATAACACTCCTGAGATTTGGACTTTAAAGTGGCGTCACGAAATGTCGAGAAACATTTGTTTTGCCACACTTACGTAGATGTTTACAGACACCATAATCTAAGAAAATATGAGTAAGTTGAATTTAGAGGTGATGAAATAATGGTAACACTTATGAGAATGAATTAAAGATGATTGAGAGTGATGCGATTAAAGATGAGCGAGAATGATTTTAGAGCGAAAATGTTCAAAAAATCTTGTACTACAAATATGCTCCAAACTTGCCAATGATAAGTGTAGGGGATTACTACGGTATGGGAATTTTCTGCACTCACATTTTATTTGATGTTAAAACCTTTGAAATTTTAATGCAATGACATTGATGTTGCACGATGTTATTAGACTAAATGCATTTTATTCGTTTAGAAATGCTTATTTAATCCAAACTTCGTTGTCATTCCGTACATATTAATTTTAGGTTCGCTAACTCCACGGCGTGCTGCTACGACCTTCAGATGTACGAAACCAGGGCTGGAATCATCCGCCCCTGGAGGCTCTTTAGAGTACTCTCCTGAAAGAGCTGAAAATCTAGCCCTTTGCGGTCTCAGCAATATTTTCCTGCGTATTTTGAGAAGAATTTTGGAGGTCTGCTTTACTTTCCGGGAACTATGTAGACCACATCGCTCTCGTTCACGCGTGTTCCATTAAGAAAATTGCGTTATGAAAAAGGCATTGGGAAAGCAGTTACATTACGAAAATGGTTACATATATGGGAATCTGTGTATAGGAAAACAGATGCATCATTTCGTTGTAGGAATTTCGTGTTTTAAAATACACTCCCTAGTGAGAAAGGATGGACATGTTTTATCAAAAATATATATATATATATAAATTGAATCCACAGGAGGGGAAGAATACTTGAGTAATGCGGTAGATAAAATGTATGACAAACATTTTTTCACAATGCTTATTAAAAATAAAAAAAATGAATTCTTACATTTTATTGAGTTTAATTAGCAATTTGTCCTTTTTATCATGTTGTAACTGTTGTCTTTAATAAATAATTTAACTCGTATGTCCGTAACTGTGTCTTTGGACAAGACAGTGGTAAGCGCCACTCCTGTCACTTTCTCGATTAAGTCATGGTCACATTTTTCATTTATTCGATCCTTCCATCTACTTATCCAGTTTGATCATATCTGCCATATATGGAGATTTAGAAACAACTGGTAATACATATCCACTTGTGTTGTGGTTCTAGGAAGTGACATTCTCATTTTGAAAATAAAGGCTGACAGGAAGAAATGGATGTTTCGTGATGGAATTGTGGATACAAATAATCTTACCATGTCTTAAAATGATTTGAAAATACCTTTAGGAATCTGTTAAATTACACCAAAAATTATTGAAGAGTTTGAATAAGACTCTAAAGTAACTGTAGTTCTGTTAAACAGTAAAACTTGAAAAACAACATATCGAATTAATATTAATCATGTTTGTTGAATTTCTTGGCAATATCAAGAAAAAAGTTAAAATATAGTCAAAAAAGTTAAAGTATAATGTTTTAAAATTCTGAGTGTATTTATTTTTCAAATATTTTTAATTTATTTTCGTGGTGAACATATGCTTCAGCTAAACCTAACTTTTATCTCTTGACGGCTTGAACCGTCATATCTTGGCTGGTCTCACGAAGATGCATATGAAAAGAAGATAGCAAAAAAGTAATGAATGATACAGAAGCAGTCCAATACGCTAATACGTTATTCAGGAAATGAAGGCATAAGTAATATTAAAGTACAATAAGATGATTTCTTGTCAATTTCTGGTATGCTTAAGAACGATAATATATTTATTTGACCTGCAATTGGGTATGCCCCGGTGGCAAATAAATGACAATAATTACAATAATAACAACAATAACAATAATAACAATACTAATAACAATACTAATAACAATAATAATAACAATAATAATAACAATAATAATAAATTAGTACGGTACAAGCCGAACATGCAATAATCATACTATCACTAATATTAAGTATTATTACAAATATTTCAACTCTGTCATGATATCCAATAATTATATGTCGGTGATTCTAAAATTTAATACAAGCTACATAAATATTGGCTAATTTTTTTTTAATTCATTGATTGTGTTCACTACACTTAACTGCACTGCACTACACTACACTACATTACACTACACTACACTACACTACACTACACTGTTTTTTCTTTGAATTACACTGACCAAGCACTTCACAGCACTTCACCGCACTTCACGGCACTTACTCATTTAATGGCTATTACTCTCATATTGTTCTAACTTATTTCTAAAGCTTCGGACACTTAGAGGAAAAGCTTTGAAAATTGCTGCGGGTAAAGTGTTCCATCTTTAATTGTTCTGTTACGAAAGGAAACTTTCCCAAGATCTGAAGTTTGTTTCCTTGTTCGAATTTTGTGAGTGTGATCGCTTCGGCCGAAATAATTTGGTTTTTCTTGTCTAACCTGAATTTCCTTCCAAGCTGGTTGACCTACGTACGATTTATAAAGAGCGCAAAGCCTCGCTCTTGTTCTTCTCGTTTCTAGAGGTTCCCATGCCTTTTTTATTGCGCTAGTTCTATAGGTAAACTTATTCGCTTTCCTCTGTGTTCTATCTAGATTTTTCCGGTGCGACTTTCTGTATGGATCCCAACATGCCACTCCGTATTCCATGAGAGGGCGAACCAGCGAAAAATATGCTAATTCTTTTGCGTTTGCAGAACTTTTCTTTAGAATTCGCATTACAAAATGCAAGGACTTCCACGTTTTTCTTACTACCTGATTTATATGCTTCTCCCACCCTAATTTACTATCTATATGAATGCCTTAAGTACTTGCATGATGCGACTCTTGGAATGACGACCTCACCTAAACGATAGTCTGGTTCCTCATAATTTCGTCCCCGCTCGAACGTTTTTGTTTTGCTTTTCGACCCGTTAATTCCCATTAAGGAGAGGAAGTAGCAAACAAATTAACATGCATTCTTCTTAATGCAATTCTCTTTCCAAATACAACTGTGGAAAACAGACAAAATACCTGACGATACAAAAGCATTTCTACATGCTCACATTGAATGCGTTCCAGTCCGTGTTATACAATAACGAAGTCAGATAGAACAAGGTCTCCGAGTAGCAATTTTCAAATCAATTACTTCATATCTTACTTACATATTGGGAAGTGATATGAAGAAAATAAGAGTTACACCTTTCGCGCATGCTTACAGAAAAATATTTTGCTGTTCATTATACCTTGAAACCTTCTTCATTAAGCATATACCTTCATTAAATATGTGATGCAAAAGAACCCAGATCGAGGATTGTGTTGATGAAAATCAGAAAAATGCGGAATTTGGATGACATGCATCTACTGAAAGAAATCAGTGGTTATGTCATCAGCTGAATGCGAGGAAATAGTTACTGAAAAGTCCAGAATATGTGCAGTTATTGCATTATAGAAGAATATGTGCAGTTATTGCATTATAGAAGAATATGTGCAGTTACTGCATCAAGCTTCATCAACTCTATTTTGTTTGTACAAGTGCAGGTTGTGAACTTTTTATTGGTGAATTAATGATGTGGAAATTGGTCCAGATCATGTTTGCCTGGCCTAAACTCGTTGTAAAACGAGGAGCGGATAAAACTGAATTCTGCCTGCAGAAACGTGTTTTGATTAGTGAAAACATGTAAAATACCTGTTCGTAATTGTAAAGTAATTGTGACAGAAAGAAGATGTATCACCGAAGATATCTTTTTCGTGAAATGATAACCCCTTTTACTTTCTTGCATACTACTTATGTAACACAGAACAAAAATTGAAATGCTGCGGAGAAAAACGGTACAACTCGTATTTTGGGGCTCTGGCAAATTTGTTGACGTCCAAAGATGTGTGTGGTCAACGGAAGCGCCTAAGCGTTCAGACTATTTTTCCAAAATTGATATTTCATCATCGATATTTCTGATCTCGCGGCACTGCGAGTTTGAAACGGATATTTCGATTTTGGAGGGAACTTTTTATGAAGTCTTAATAACATTTTAAAAATGTGTTAAGTTCATTTGTGATGTTTCAAAAACTGCTCTATATTTTTGGATTATTTTTTCCCTTGGATAGCCCAACTATATTAAAAAAACAGTACAGATATCATTTTTGTTGAAATATCAAATTTTTCGGAAATTGCTAAAGCTCAGCATTTTTTCAGTGACTTCCTACATCTACAATATTGAAGACGGTGATATTTTCCCTTCGATTATACGTTTCTCAGAGACAATTCTGGAAATAAGGACATGTACGATGTATCTATAAGGATATAAGGACATGTCGTATATCTCTTTGAAAATGTGTGTAGGTTTCACGTAATTCAGCGTGAAATATACAAAATATTAGAAATATACGAAATAGTAGAAATATTTTAAAAAATATTTTCTTAAGAACTGCTCTAAGCATTCGTTATTTTTCTCGAATAGAGCAAAATTTGCTTATAAAATGGCGCAGATCCCATTTTCTGCAAACTATCCGTATTTTTAAAAATAGAAAAAAATTAACATTGAAAAACTACAATATTCGTGGTAGTGATATATTCCTTTATGAAATTAGTTCTAAAATGTATTTGTCTTTATTTATAATCTATTTTTAAATTAGCTCATGTACAATTTAGAAAAAACGAGTAATTTTTACGTAATTTTTGTTTGAAATGAAGATAATTTACATATTTAAAAAAATCTGCAAATATTCACTTTAAATATTTTTCTTTGGTAGAGCTTTCTCAGAACACTTCTCCTTTCCGTTGAATTCTCTGAACTCGCAAAAATCGCAAAAGTTAGTAATAATTCCAGAAAGTATGTGCTGTTATAGCACCACTATTTTCTTCTGTATTCCCAGCTTTAGAACTTAAGCCTATTCCTATCGCATTATTTTCCTCGGTCTTTTCACCCTTCTTTATCCAAATGGGTTGGATTCCATTCCTTGCTTAATATCATGAATGACGTTCAGAATTTTTGGGGGTGGGGATCGGAGCGAGTCGGTTATCGATTGCACATCTAGCTCAGCCTTATTGCATGCCTATTAATAATTAATCAATGAAATCAGACAAATTAATGGCCTTATTCAAACTAGAAACAATTGCAACAATTCCCTATACATTCGATTAAGAACAATTTATGTTTTGTGCATATAAACTCCGAATTAGGCTGTTGTTTCTAAAATCTCACCAGGCAGTACTTGACAATAAACATAATTAACTTACCAATAAAAATAACTGTTATTGGTCGTGTCAAATATTTCTTGGTGAGATTAAACTAATTATTAGTTTTCATAATACAAAATTCAATTAATAAAACATTCATTGTAACATTTCATTCAACGACTCTACAAGGTAAGAACTACAGATTTTTGCTACAGCAATGATTTTTAGATTATTACATAAAGGCAGCAAAGCTATTACTCTTCGAATAAGAATGTAGCTCCAAATACTATACATTCAACAATAACAAAATTTCAATCAGCCAATGAAATAAAGTCTGCCTGAACTTCTGGTTCGAATCCTGTAGTTTAATACTCGAAAGAAATATGTTAATACTCAAGAGGCATTCCGAATTTAATTATGTTGGGCTGAGTAAACACGCAAAGAAATAAAAAAGTACAGGTGCTTTGGAATGGCACAGACTTTCTCATAGCAAAGTTTTCTGATTTCCTGGTGTGGTCTGGCTTTAAGGTCTTGCTCCATTCTCTGGCCAGCTGTCATTTATCGTCGCCCAAAGTACATTTTTTGCCATTTCCTCAACTTTTTGTTTCCTAATAGTACAACCGAAATATTACTTCAAGAATATTAAAGACGAGCAAAACTCCGTCCTAAATAGAAATTTTCATTGAAAAATTTGAGCCCGTTTTTAAGAAAATGGCGATTAAGCATTACTGTAAATGCGAAATTTGAATATTGTTTTTCTCAGAAATCTATTGAGTTTTCGAAAAAAATTCACTTGAAGTCATTTGCACTTCCATTCACAAATGCAATAATGTACACAAATTGATGAAAATGTGCTTATGAATGGCGTGAGATATTTCAAAAAAAATTACATTTGTGTAATTTTCGAAAAAACAACAGAATACACCAAAATGAACTTTACGGCATATTAAACAGTACAATTAACACCATCCAAAACTTTGAAGAAAAAATTGAAGCCATTTTGGGGAAAATGGCGTTTGAGCGTTTCTGAAATTGTGGAATTTTGAGCTCATTTTGACAGAAAACGAGTTTTGGAGAAACGTTATTTGACATTATATAAAGTACATGTACTCATAAATATAATAATATAAAGAAATCGCTTCTAATGTAAATATTGCCGACATGAGAGAAAAGTCAAAAATAATTACATTTTTGTAATTTTTTAAAAACAAAACAATAGAGCAATATGACGTTTACGTCATAGTATAGTGTACATTTGGCATTACCCGTTCCAAAAGTTTAAAGAAAAAATTTGGAGCTGTTTTTGCGAAAATCTGGTTTTTGTTATATTTTTTAAATTCCAAATATTGCATGCACTATTGCACGAAAACTACTAAAATTACCAAAAAATCTACATGACCTTTATTAAAAAACTATTTATGGACAAAATATTTCACTTGAAAGAAAAATGTGTCTTCACTTTCGTAGTTGTAGGAAGACGCCGAAAAAATTCAAACTTCTGCAATTTTCGAAAATTCAGTGATAATCATAAAAATCAAACCTATACCACCTTTATAAGTGTATTTTATTCTACTCTTTCAGGAAATGTAAAGAAAAAAATTGGAGCCGTTTTAGAGAAAATTTGGAAAATGTCGGGGGGTGTAAAGTACCCCCAAATTTTAAATAAAGTTTTTCAAAATTTCAAAGCTTCAACGAGAGCCAGATGGTCAGGGGTTTCTTCAATTTGGAAAAGATCGTACGCATGGTTTAGTGGCTACTAGTGTTCACAGACGGACGGACGGACGGACGGACGGACGGACGGACGTTTTGAAATAAACACATTTTTCGGAATCAGGGGACCCCAAAACGTGTATATCCGTTGAAATCTCGAAATCGATTTTCCGCAGCATTACATAACTTTCTCTATACTACGTATATGACTCCGTATATACGTACTTATAAGAGAAAATAATAAATGGATATGATTACTCCGTATGTTGATATTTCAAAATAAAAAGTACTCAGCCTCAGACGTCTTTGTCAAATCTCGAGAAGATTGTATTTTAATACTAAATTGAATAATGCTTCCAAGAAAATAAAACCATCAGGTGCGATCTCAAAAATCATCTAGTGTAAAAAGTAATGAAACAAATTCATTCTTAATCGTTATGGACTACAATTTAAAAACAACTGTGCCCAATTATTTTTTTAAAAAATGGGCCAAATATTTTAACCTTCAATTACAACGGAGACTAACTCAGGTTCAGACAAAGCTAAAGTAATAGCTGAAAATTTCAAAATCATGTATACACCTAACCCTGTCTTCATTTTGCAATTTTATTAATCACATAATTAACTATTTCCACTAAATAGTATGTACTGCATCAACAGCATTCTTATTTAAACAATTAAATATCTTTTGGGTTATTCAATCCGATTAATGACATTGATTTAACACTTAATGAGAAATAATAGTCAATATAATAATAGTCAATAGTGTAACCGCCCATATGTCGGTTCCATTGATTTTTGAGAAGCACCCGAGAACGTCAAGACACGACAAGATGCAATTATAGTGTTACCAAATTGCAAGAGATGGCGCCAGCAGTAAATGGTATCCCTTGCGAGAATTTATTAAAGTTTCTGAACGCATTCGCGTAGAATAGAACGAGAACCAATCAAACTTACCCTTGAAAATATCAGCCCTAGCGCAAAGCACCGCTACGAAAAGCACTCTCTTTTGCTGCCGACCGCCGATCTGGACACACCGCAATAGTTCGTGCTGGACGGAGAGGAGAATTCGCCGTATTTAGACGATAAGAAGCTTCAGAAATGTAATTCGTCTCATCATGTTAAAATAACAATACCATGTGTGAGAGAATTGAGAATTTTATATCATGAATATTCTGATAAATTCACGTAAACGCATTACGTAGAAATAAACTATTTTTCTATCAACGAGGAAATAATATATTTCAACGTTCAAGAACGTATACTGAAGTAGAACGCATGTGCTATAGGAAATGTTTCTTTCTATTTCCAGCTTTTTTTGCCTTTCGTTTTGGCTTGTCACGTAAGAAATTCATTAGGTGAAGATATTGCAGTCATATTGTATCAAATTCGAAGGACTGTGGTAGCCATTCACCAGAAAACGCGTTCACCGAAGCAAGGGGTTTGCCACGACCTTGAAAGGATCTGGGTCGCCGTTTCCGCTCCAAGCTGTGGAAATATTTGTTCGAGACGACGTGTCGTGAGTCAGAAAACTTCTCAAAAAAAGAACTGTTTAAGGAAGCAAGAATTATTCCACAGAGATAGAATTTACCTCACTTGCAGACGTAGATAGTCGAGTAATTATATTAAAATCATTTAAACGTAGTCTTTTACAATATTGCAGTCGTAAAAGGAAGTCAGATAGCTAATTCCTGTAAAGAATTGTAAAAACCTATTTATTTCATTTTTCTATTAACGATAATATTTGTTCTTTTAGTGTGTGTTTTCAATTTATTGCTTAATCGTTTACAAATTGTTCAAAACCAATAATTAGTAAAAGAGTTATTATTGATTGTACGTTCATTGCATAACGACATTTTTTGGCTGGCTAAATTGTATAAAGTAATAATCTACGTGAAAGTGAAACAACGTCTTATATATATTTCAACTACTATTCAAGTGACAATTGCTTTGATAGTGTATGTAAAGGGTATTTCGGTATGAGATTCTTTTTCAGTATTTTGTGTTTCCATGTATTATTGTCTTGTGTACAGTTATTTTATTGTGTTTTTTGTGAAGTTAAGGGTAATATAATTTTATGTAAAGTGTTTGTGCGAGTGTTAAAACGCAACTGCAGTTGTTAGGTAATCACGTAATTGCTAAAGGTAGAGCAAGTGATAGAAATTTTCAATGCAATGTGTAAATGCTAAATTAGAATTGTATTCAAATATTTAACAGAATACATCTAGAACTCTGTTCACAGTTAAAAGATTAACTTGCCTATGTTTTTTTATTACAAAAAAGCAGGTTAAAAGACGAACCCACTCCTGTAGAGCAGTTAGGACATAGAAAACCATTCCTAAGTTTTGGTGTGACATTGTCATAAGTCACAGGTCAAGTAATACTACTAGGTTACTTGAGTGACCCGCTGTAGGCTTTTTAGAGAATAGTAAAAAGGTAGAGCGGTCACAATAATACATAAATTAAAATTAGTCTAGGTTCACTAATACAAAGTTAACATTTTATACATGTACATAATACCCAATAGAAATTGTTAATTTAAAATTTTGATCTCGTTGAGATTGCCCGGAGCCACTGCAATGTCTCAGACCGGGAGATTCCAGATTTTCAGAAGGAACGGAAGCGAATTTAAAACATTAGCTAAATTGGTAGGTCGAATTCAGCCCCTGTCTGGAGAGAATTTTACCGGCTGTCTGATTTTACTTAGCATCGAATACGACAAAATCATTTGAAAACTGAATTTTTCCCCCACATGTCACAGTTTTTCATTCCTTTTTTCGTTAATAAATAACGAAATTAATAAAAGACTTATATAGTATGCAATAATATTTCAAAATGTTTATGCTCCCAGAATCCCCAGCTATTGAAACTTACAATCTAGGTCAAGCATACAAATCATCACACAGAATTAACTCACACTACGGAAAGGCCGATTCAAGCATCATTGAACACGCAAAATATATTCTCACTCGCATCCATGAAACGCTATAGCAGTTCTGACACCAGTTATGTTCACAGAACGTATTTACAGTTGAAACACCTTTACGTATGAAGTATATTTACGCCGACACCTTTGATTGGTTGTTCCCGTAGTAGTATAAAGTAGAATATAATCCACGTTTCATCACCCTTGAAAAGCATTAATACAGTGCAAGAAGATATTTAAAAAAATTAAATATTTATCGCTTTATTTTTAATTTTATTTTCCTCAGCAAAGCCTTAAAGAAATGTGATTTCTCATGTTGCGAAATATGTAATCTGTTTCTTTCTTTGGGACTAGATTTGCAGAATAAGAAGTGAATTATCTGATTGGCAGCCAGCAAAAAAATAACACGTATGAAATGCACCACGGCGAAACTCGTAAGGACAATAGTCAGTATTAAGGCTCCCACAGGCTGGCACGAACTATCCGCAGCCTATGCGGAATCTCCGCAGCAGACGTTTGGCGTCACGAGTTGGCTTTTGAGCACGTTCAGGCCTGCGAGTAGTAGGCAACCGTCGCGGTAGCGGATTGGCAGCGTTTAATCCGCGGCGGATTTTGTTTAGCGGTCAGACGCGTTTTTTCTCCGCTCGAATTTCGCTGTGGAAACCATGGCAAAGTGTCCTCAGATGTCGAATATTTTCAGCTCGCCAGTGAAATTGGCACGACTTAACAGTAAGTAAAAATACTTCTAATTGTGTGCAGTAGTTCAATTAATTTTCAATAACAATGAACTTAATTTTTTAAAATTTTTGTACACTTTAGAAATGAAACCTTTCAATAGATTTATAATTCTATTGATTTTATATATATCGATCAATAACAAGTCGTTCTTCAGGTAAGATACTTCAGGATTGTTAAGTGTCAGATTTTCTAAGGTCTTCTGCGATAAAATTTAAAATTTCAGCAAATCAGTCACTGGTCATTCTAGTAAATACTGATGCCGTCCTTTGCGGCATCGAGGTATGACATTCTCCCTACCTTTTCCTTTCTAGGTCAAAACCATGACCGGGAGCGGTAGCTCAGTGCAACTGATGTCACTGCAGCGCCTCTGACCGGGAGGTCCTAGGTTCGATTCCTGACGGCGGCAGGATTTTCGACACTCGAGGAGAATTCTAGCTGCCGACTGCTCTGATCGGTAGTTTCCCGTCGCTTCTCCGATCAACACCAGGTGAATGCCGGAGCAGTATTCTAACAAAAGGATCACGGACCGCGCGGGATCTTTCCTTCCTCTTCCTTATCCTATCTTCACCCCTTACATACACCAACTAACATGCACTACACTACCACATATTTCGGGAGACCAGTCGGGAGCTTAGAGCTTGTCCCGGCTGGGGCTGTGCCCCGATGGTGGGAGAGTCCTGGTTAGGGGGAAACCCCACTAGCCGACGATAGGTCGGCGCCGGATCTCGCCATCCAGCGGGGAAGATTACCGCTATCTTCCGAGGACAAACATGCACCACACTTACGGGACCAAAGCTGTTGACGCGCCCGGAAACATGAAAAAATCAATCAATCAATGAATCAAAACCGTGGACAGCATTTCTTCATTTCCTAAACCGATATTAACAATTTGATGGAAAATCGTAGATAAAGAAGGTAAAACACCGTATCGCATGTACTCAGAAAACGTACTTCGTGTGTTGGCATTTTCTATCTCGTGCATGAATAGAAGTGACGCGTTTTCTTTATCGGATGAGGAAAACTATCTTTAAAACGCTGACTCATTTTTGACGCTCTGGTGTCAAATTTCGTCATCGCGTGTAGCGCGGAACGTTTCGCGTCGCACCCGCTGCGGGTGATCCGTGCCGGTCTGTGGGAGCCTTTATACTCCCCCAGTGAACGCTAATATTGCAGTCCTGGGGTGTAGCTTTGTATGCAGCGCAACTGTTTAAACACGTCAGAAAACGCTATTATTTTGGATGAAGAGTACCATGCTGAGTCATTTTACACTGTTAATAAACACAGTGCTAATAAACATTCATACCAAAGTATAAATGTTTATTAGCCAAACTATGGAAGACATACGCGCCATACCGCTATGGCATTGTTGGCTGTCCGCCTTATTCACGGAACGGATAGTTTCTTGCTTGAGACTTTGAACTACGAAGTACATGTTAAAATTACTATTTTATTGCCGATTGTAAACATGCCACTGATGGGGTGTCTCCGAATATCAGCCATAATCGTACGAAAGCGTTTATTTGTAGTGCACGTATTATAGGCATCAGTTCATATTTATTCATCCTTGAGGCACCAGCTGACATTTGCTGCACTACCTTACCGTAGCATCATGAAAAGAAGCGCCGTACGGGAAAAAAACTATCATTAAAAATTATTTTTATAATAACATTGCTAAAATCATTGTAAAATTATTAAAATTATTATCTGCTGCTCGTTTATTTACACGGTAAGCCGTTTTATCAAATTCAAAATATGTAATTTTAGATCTTTGGAAAGCAATTCACGTCATTGATCAAACAATTTTTAAAATTTTTTTAGGATACTTATGGCATTGCCATTGATTAAATATTTTCATAACTTACATATCTATTTCGAGGTGTAGAAATTCCCTACGGGAATGAAGACAGTGTTTACTGATCTTTTAGAATCATTGCCAATTGAGTATGGTGGTAACACATTTGTTTCAATTTTAGTCCCAGTCCTCTTCTTTCTGCACATCCCATCGTAGATTAGAAGCAGATGCTGAATATTCAAATATTTTTGCTGATGATTTGAATATTTTTTGCAATAAAGAAACTGTTAATAATAAACTATCAGATGAATCCACTTGCTTTTGTAATAATCAATGAATCGTGAACGTAGAAGAATCGGTCTCAGCGAAGTTTTTCAGTTCGAATAAAGTATTTCTACTCCATTGAAAACAATGTACTTTCGATTTATGTTAAATGGGTCGCGGTCAATAAATAAATTTGTTTGATTTATGTCAATTTTGTCAATGAATTCAGTCAAACCTAAAAAAGAACGTCCGTTTAGATGAATTAAATCCAAAATTTATGTTGATCATGCTACGCTTTCGAAATTCTTGAAAGATCTGTTAGCCTTCATGCACCTTGTTGCGTGTATTTTACGAAAGTACTTTCTTGTATGAGACATAGAGTAATATTCTTGGGAAACACATCCCAGGTTCTTAGATTGGATAAAAATGTGCGACTAATAAGAAAATCCAATCAACGTGATTCCTGCTAGCCTCTCATGTTTGAACTTGGAATACTTTTATTGCCTTGGCTCTTCATTTAGGAATTAGTGTTTATCATAACCCATTTTCTGAAGAATTAAAACATATTTTCACAGCAACAGACATATTTACTTATAGCACAACAAAGACTCATATTCTGCTGGTGCTATTATCAAGAATGCACTACAAAACTCAGTTTCACTGCCGCGTACGTCTTCACGAGGTCTGTGAAAAGTCAGTAGATTATTAAGGAGTTTATTTTGTCAGCAGTTCAAACAAACAACACCTGTAGCTCAACTGCCAATTCAGCTAAGTATAATGAAAGAGAGAGACACACAAAGAGAGCCAGGGAGAGGGGGAGAGACAGAGGGAGAAGGGGAGGGAGAGAGGGAGAAGCGGAGAGAAAGAGTGAGAAGGGGAGAGAGGGAGGGAGAAGGGGAGAGAAAGAGGGAGAAGGGGAGAGGGAAGAGGGGAGAGAGAGGGGAGAGGGGAGAGAGAAGGGGAGAGAAAGAGGGAGAAGGGGAGAGAAAGAGGGAGAAGGGGAGAGAAAGAGGGAGAAGGGGAGAGAGAGAGGGAGAAGGAGAGAGGGGAGAGAGAGAGGGAGAAGGAGAGAGGGGAGAGAGAGAGGGAGAGAGGGGAGGAGAGAGGAGAGAGAGGGAGAAGGGGAGAGGAGGAGAGAGAGAGGGAGAAGGAGAGAGAGAGAGGGAGAAGGGGAGAGAGAGAGAGGGGGGTGTATGAATCCCTATGCTCGAGAAAACTATTGCCGATTTTATTTCCTCCCCGTAGATATCACGTTATTATCCCCGTTAGATATCCCCGTAGATATCGCTTCGTTTAAGGTGGTCTCAATATATAGTAAAGCGGTAATAACTTAATATTACAAGTCGTAGAACATTAGTAATTTAATTAGTTCACTAGTATTGGAGTTATTTATCAACTGTATATGATGTACTATGGCTAACCTATAAACAAATTGAAATCTGAATACACATGGGGATACGCGTTTTTGCCAAGAATTGATATTCGCGAAGCGAATGCACATAGTTTTGACAACGCTGCGCTGGCAACAGTGCGTTGCTCGCTTCTGTATAATTCGCTGCGAATACTGTAAGTCAAATGTATTCCTGTTTGTTTCATTTGTTAAAGTAAGATATGGTTACTGCTCCTGAATATCGAAATGAAAGCCAGACATGCATCACTGTCGATTTCTTTGAATTGGTTGAATAGGATGTTTTCGTGGAATAGCTGAGGTGTTAGTAGGGGGGGAAATGCAATATTATTGTCTAGCTGTTTCCAATAACGCGAAAAAGTATGTACTGTTCGAGAACTACTGGTTTAAAATATCTTCACTGTATTGATTATATAATTATTCGTGAACAGAAGTAATGTCTTTAACGTCTTTATAGATGACATGATTAATTCATTTATTAAAAAATAACAACTGCATTATAAGATGTTCTTTTTGTAAGTATAATTACTTTATTTTTTATACAATGTATCTCAAATATTGATATTTATAAACACTCATCAAACATACGATTTTACCTTTTACTAATAGGAATTAATACACGTAATGTACTTGCTAATGTCATACTTTCTTGTAAAATCCAAAATCAGACATTGGGTTTACGTGTTGTCAATTCAGTGATAGCTTTTCGGGAAATTACTGTGCTCTTTGCGGTAAGTTTCTGCCTTGAGTCAACTGGAAATACTTCATAAGAGATTACCATACGATACTGAATATTTTCAATTACTTGAAGACCGCAAATGAAAAAAGTTTCTTAAAAATCTTCTCCCCACAAAATCCGATTCTCCAGTTATTTTCCGCTGCGAAAGTTATTGCTATTTTAATTCAATGAATTGCTACCCCGCATACATATAAATCCTGGAATGTGAGCTGGAGATGGCATATCTGCGTAAAATATTAAAAAATAATACAAAAGGCAGTCGTATAACGGGTTAATTTAACTAACGGCAGTAAAATCGACTGTGAAACCAAAAAGGAACAATTGATTTGCAGTGTATAAAATCACTTTTTGAAATAGTAATGTACTTCCAGCAATAAACATGAAATATATATAATTTAATTACATTTTCGATAGTTGAGAATATTTTGAAATATTTATAAACAATAATAATTTGTTAAGATTTTGTCTTTTAGTAAAATTGGAGGGAATAAATGCTATACATTTTAAAAGGTTTGTATATAATTATTTTTTAATATTTTAAACAATCTAATCGTATCTTAAATAGGTAACTACGGGAAAAGGATATTGTTTAGATGTAAATAAGACTTTAATTTCGCAACTGTATTCTATCTTAAGGTGATGCAAGCAGTTGTGCTTACGTAGGGTTATGCGATAAAGCATTAACTGCAGTCTGCCTGGTACATCATGTATCGTTATTTGGAACTTGAACGCTACACCTTGATCTTCAAGCGCAGTGGAAGAACATATTTCGAAATATTGGCGGAATTAATGAAATTTCATTTTATATAAGACCAACAACTTGCCAACATAAGTTAGCATTCAAAATAAGTGAACGTTATATGTTGCAAGTGGTTATATTTTGTTGCAACGTAAGACATTTATATTTTCAATTCACAGTGTATCGGCTAGAAAATTAGTTTCAATAATTAAATTGGTGGGTCGTAACACACAACGGAGTTTGTTTTCCTACGCTCCCACAAAAATGCAAACAAAAGGGTTGCGACTCCTAAAATGACCTGCGTCATTGAGTTCGTTAGTTCTATATTAAAATTTACTGGACATACAACGCTTCTGAAAAGTTTGAGTATTTATTCAGTTAGACTGTAACCAGTGTAGTGAAAATTATTGTGAGAAATGTTTCATAATTTATTCAATATGTAAATATTTTACAATGCTCTTCAGGTTCAATAATTCATAAAATTATTTCCTCATTTAGGAAATAGTTTAAAACAACACTCAACATTTGAAATATTGTTTGTAAAGAAATATTGGTTAAAATGTCTTTGATTGAAACAGAAGAGAATATAACGTGAAACAACGTCTGAATCTGTCTTTCCGCAAGCAGATGATTCAGGCTCCAGCCCTTCAAACGGCTCCGCTTAAAGGGGCTATGAAAAGAAAGCGACTCATCCAAAAGCCGAGTAGCGGAAAGACGACCTCGCTGAAAACAAACGACTAGAAAAAATGAAAATCATTGCATTATCTCGGTGGTGAGAGGCCAGAAAGTGCTGAATACGAAGTCGCTAAATCGTGTCCGCTTAAGTACCGTTGCCGCCCTCTCCTGCTGAGGCCACCTCCGGCAGGGCTGTTGATGACGGAGCGGCACGAACTCGAGTGAAGGAATTTACAAGATACGGGCAGACGCTTCGGTCTGGAGCTCGTACAATATGCCAAATATCCCGTTGCCCCTAGCGTCGCAATCGACCCTGAAACTGGAGGTGAACTTGGGGGAGCTCCTAAACTAGCCGACGCGCGCGAGGCACTCCTGCCAATATTTACTGGCAGAGGGACGCGGGAGGCGTAGCGACGCCGCCGCCGCCACGCAGGCGAGCGGGGGCGGAGACGGTGGCGGGGGCGGGGGCGGGGGCGGGGGCGGGGGCGGGGGCGGGGGCGGGGGCGGGAGCGGGAGCTGGAGCTGGGGTGGCGGGCGCGAGATGGTAGGTTTCGGCGGGATGGCTGCTGCAGCAGGCTGTGGCGGAGTCCGTTCCCATCGACCAAATGCGGTGCGGCCCAGCGCGGTCGCTAGCTTGCTCGTTCCGGTGTCACGCCCACATGCACCGGTGCATCCGCCCACTGCCCCGCCCCTCGTCCCCGCCCCTGCGCGCGATCCCACCCTGCGCGCTCGAAAATTACGTGCACGCGCGCCGCCGCCCCCGTCCCCACCCTCTGCCCCACCCCGCCACCCAGCCGCCGCGACAACGCTGGCCTGCCGGACAAAGCCCTCTCGGGCGTACACCCGGCTGACAGGCGGGGATGCAGCGGATAGGCTGACGACATGGCGAGGATAAGAACTGAAGCAATGTTAGCGACGCCTGCTCGAGCAGAAAAGAGAACGGGGAGTGGATGGGATAATTAGAGTGCAAAGATAGCGACGTGATGCGAGGAAACGCGAGATGCTTTTAGGATGCGGAACGCGAATAACGGAGAGAACTCGAGGAGATGAAGAAAAAAGGGCAACCTCTGTTGAAGCAGGTAGGCGGATGCGTTTCCATTTAAACCGGGTCGTGCGCCAAGGGCGCAATCTTAAAAACTGAAGAAAAAAGTCCATGGCAAAAATTCCCGAAAGCGTGGTTGAGAGAAAGATTCAATGTGTGAGGGAATAAGGTATTCACTGAGATGAAATAGACGAACGGACAACGTATTCATGTTCACGAGGACTTGATCAAATAATACAGAGTGAGGTGAGAGCAGATATATCGTATCAGACGTGCACGAAAATAGGGCGACGTTTCGAACCTTCGGTTCCACGTGGCTGATGCCGAGGCAAGTGAAATCTGTTTACGTATTGAATAAAAACATCGGCAAAAACACCTCCAACCTCAGTTATTCATCCAACCCGCCAGCAACAACTCAATAAATCTGGGCGGTGACAGTGCAGGCGGCCGCTGGCACCTGGGGCGACGGGGCGGGCGGCGCGCGGCGCGCAGTGCGAGACGAGTGGCGAGGAGCGAGGGGCGTGCGGCGAGCGGCGCTCGTCCCTGACCGCCCGCGGGTTCAGCAATTAGCGCTCCGTTGATTGAAAACGTCATTCCGCGTCGCAGCCCGGTTAAGCACGGGCGTAACAGGCCACCCGAACGAACTACTTTTTCTCATCGACGGAGCGGGGCGGAGCGGGACGCGTGGGCGTGTGGGAGGGTAATTGGGCGGCGGAGCCGGGGGCGGCGGCGCGGCAAAAATCTCGCCGGCTCTCAACATTTGTTCTCGCGATCGGCTCGGCGCCACCTCTGCCTGCGGCTGCGGGGCCGGGGGCGGGGGTGCAGAGGGGCCCGGAGCGAGGGCGGAAGCCGCCCCTTCGATCTTCCGTGGTCGACCGCCCCCCCAGCCCCCCCCCTCGCCCCGGTCTCTGCCTGTCGTTCCCATCGGTCGCGGCGTCCCCGGATCCCCCGCCGTTCCCCGCCGCACCAGCTGCCCGCCGCGCGACTACTCGGGCGCTTCAAATATTCGAAACATTATCCAGATGAATCCTATTCGGTTGTGATTCTTATTCACACGCGAACACCTCTTCCGTGGACGTGCGCTATTCTTACTATCTGGAGACCTTCCTGTTGAACACGTTTCAGCCTGCTCCCTGAGAACGTTACCTGCATAGAGGACACGACGGAAGTAAACTTTTTGGTGACTAGTTTCATTTAATAATAGCTATGTACACATTGTAAAGAATGTCATGCCAGTATGCAATTAATATTTATTGTTAATCATAACTGAAAATTATAGAATATGAATTTAAATTTACATTTATATAAATTTATTATAAATTTAAAAAATATATCAATATTTTAAAAATGAAAATGGTGGTTTAGAAAGTAACTTCAAAAGGATGAAAGTAACTTAAAGGCTGAAATTATTTCGAAAAAAATAATTTACTGGTTGATCCCTAAACAAATATCACGGGATAGGATTAAAGGCTTCAAGAAATTATAGATTCTAATGGATGTAGGATTCTGTTTACAGAGACAATACTATTTTGGTAGATGTGATCGTTGCTTCAAGTCCATCGGAAAATTTTAATGACACCAAACAATCTCATCATTTGATTTATTGCTCCTCCAAACTTGAGAATTATTGTATAATCTTTTATAATCTCCAGATAATCATGTAGTGACTGGAATAATCAAAAAGTTTTTTCTCAAAAATCTATTTAACCGGCATAAAGTAAGCTGAACACTGTCATTACAGACACAGAATTCGTACAATTTATCTATGAAAGATACTTAGCAATTATTTATTCAAAAGAGCTGTGAACCTTGTTGTAATTCGTCCCATCTTTTTGCTTCTCACCAGCTTTTGTGAAGAAAAAGAACAAGCTTTTCTCACAATCAAGATCTCAGCATTCAGCACTCCGAAGTCCGTATGCAGGCAGCGAACGAGCAAGGCTGACCCAGCACAAACAACTCTGTTGGCCGGAGTAAATCCTGAGTCGAGGTGGACGCTAGTTTGCATGGGGACTATAAAGTAGTCGCTGCACATTGTGCATATGTAAGTGTATTTTCACATCTATTATCATTAACAGCGTATTTTGTGAGATAATATCATTAATAGGGTATATTTTGAGATATATTATCATTACTTTCGTGTTGTTTTCTGACGTAATTGATCGCGCAATCTAATGTGTACGCCACTTGATAAAACGTACGCATTCAGGATGTATTGAATCACTTATCCACAAATATCGCGTTCACATCAACTTAGATATTCAGAAATTAGTGTGTTTCGTAGGTATTTACGTGTCGAAACCGTCCTTAGTTGAATAAAGAGATGTATTATAATGATTGGTCGGTGATTGATTCTATTTCACATAATTAGGTTGGTAGAATGATCTGGTGGATCAAGAACTGTTGTTTTTTAATAACATTTTTTAATTATTTTCGTTTCTCTTGCGTTTTTTATCCACCAGGTCGTTCTACCCTCCGAATTAAAGGATGGTATCCTCATTTATGTGTTTCCGAATTCAGCGAAGTTTCATGGTTTAGATTAGTTAATATGACCTATTTTACCCTTCTCGGAACAAAAAGTATATTAATATAATTTCGTTTTAAAAATTAAATAATGACTAGTGGCCTGTAGCATCCACACAGTTTTTTTTCAAAGAGATGTACGCACACAACTCAATAAAAACAAAAAAAAATTCTCATAAAACACTGAAATGAATTAAATATTTTAACAAAAAAGTCTTAAAAATACTGCGATAACATGGTACATGTAAGGATACACAGTTCAACAGATCTTTACATATTAAGAATCTTAAAATGATAATTGTTCACTAAACGCAAACGTAAATACCGAATTCAATGAAATTCGCCCTCATTTTTGGAGTTTTGGTAGTTTATAACGTCAGTTGTATCGTAAGTATAGACACATTGTCGTAAGTATAGACAATTTATTCGCAACGCGGTCTATGAGAATAAGCGGAATAACACAATAAAATATTTTCATTATTCAGCCAAAATAGAAACTGTTTCATTGTATATAGATTTCTCCCGAGATCCTGGGTATCTGACAAAACCGAATGGCCGGAGGTTGTGTAGTTTTCTTTCAATTTCTACACTCATAGGGAGTTAGTAAGATAAATGATTAAACGTTTCTTAGCCCTTTTCCTTTGAAATCCACATTCCTTCTTTTCTAAGAAATTGTCATGAAAGAACACGTATAGTGTATACCAGTTGCGCCGCGTAACAGATTTCCAGGGTTTCATAACTGGGAATTGATGAATCAAACATGATACGCTCTTAGATGTTACAGGCAACTCCAGAGTTAGATACACGAAGCAACGAAACAATATTGAAATGTAAGAAGAAATATCAAATATTGTGTACTCTATTACGATTTTATTAACTTAAGGGAATGGATATTACTATGAAACATATTGTTCAAAGCAAGCGTTTGGAAATAATTTAGCAATGTCTAAAGATGTCATAAAAATTAAACCATGAATGAAAGCAGAGAAAGATAATCGGGGAGGTGAGATCAAAGTCTCGGAGAATCACAACACACGCAAAAGGAAACGTAACATTTCTCCTTGCCAATGAGATATTTGCAAACCAGATCGCGACTGACACTGTTATAGCGCGAGCACTGAAGCGACTGAGAGTGACGTCACGGAAAGAGCGAGAGAGACGGAGTGCGCTTTCATTGGCGGGAGTGCTGAATCTGCTTTATCCTGGTTACGTTTCGGATATTTGCGGCGCGCGGTAGCGCGCGAGGGAGGGAAGTGAGGTTGGGCGGGAGAGGAGAATGGGTGGGGGAATGGCGGAGCAAGGCGGAGCGGGACTTTGCGACACGGAGCGGGACGGTGCGGGTCGGAGTGGAATGGTGCGGGACGGAGCGGGATGGATTGGGACAAAGCGGGACGGAGCGGGATGGTGCGGGATGGAGCGGGATGGATTGGGACGGAGCGGGATAGAGCTGGATAGAGCGGGATGGAGCGGGACGGAACAGGAAGGAATGGGATGGATTGGAATGGAGCGGGACGGAGTGAGACAGAGTGGGATGGTGCGGGGTAGACCGGGATGGATTAGGACGGAGCGGGATGGAGTGGGACGGTGCGGGACGGAGCGGGATGGATTCGGATGGAGCGGGACGAAGCGGGACGAAGCGGGACAGAGCGGGACGGAGAAGGACGGAGCAGGACGGAGTGGGATGGTGCGGGGCGGAGCGAGACGGAGCGGTACGAAGGGGGCGGGACGAAGCAGGCGGAGCTGAGCGGAGTGGAGTGGAGTGGGCCGAGCGGGGCGGAGTGGGCCAAGCGGGGTGAAGTGGGGCCGAGCGTGGTGGGAGGAGCGAGCGGGAGCCAGGGCAGGGGAGGGGAGCCGGCAGGGAAGCAGGCAGGGGTGCACGCAGGGCGGGAAGGCGGAGCGGGACTGGGCGGAGCGGGGCGGAAGCGGCTCGGCGTCGACTGAGCATTCGCCCGCTCTCGGGAGCGCCGCACAGCGCCGCGCGGCGTCGCACAGAGCCCCAGAGCGCCGCGTTGCCGTCCCCGTCGCCCTTAGTGCACCGCCGCCTGAGCTTTTCCGGAGAAGACAGGGGACGGACCGCCGCCACTTCGCGGAACTTCATTAGGGCTACAACAACGAGCGCTTTACAACGATTTTAATATTTTAATACGCGCCGCGTCTTCTCCCTGCAGCCGAGCAGCTCCGAGAGAAGGGCGAGCGGCGAAAAAGAACTTGTCCGAAAATTTTCGCTAGAGACGGCCGAGAGGCGGCCCGGGTCGTGGACGGGCGGAGAGAGGGTTTGTTGGGGGCAAAACTTCAGCCGCAAGTTTAATACTCAATTTTCCCGGGCTGGCGCGCCAATCTGCAACGGCGGCGAGCGGGAGGCGGCGGCGGTGGCGGCGGCGCGCGGCCGCCGCGATTTGGCCCCAATTCGATTACAGCTATGCTTTTTTCGCGGCGGTGGCGGTGGCGGCGGCGGCGGCGGCGGCGGCGAGTGGGGAGGCGGGAGCGCGCTATTGGAGTTGGAGCGTGGCCAGGATGGGGCGCGGGACGGCGGTGGGGGCGCGCCGTGGCGGAGGCGGGAGCGGGAGCCGGGCCCGGGGCGGTGGTCGGGGCCTACGTCGGGGGCAGGCGGGCGCGCTGTGACTAACGTGCTGTTAGCGGCCTCGAGCGAGGTCCTCGGGGCATAAGGAGACAGCAGATCGCGCTATTGACCGCTCGCCCCTGGGGCCGGGCCTTGGCGGGGAGGTGGCGGCGGCGGGGATGCGGGGACGGTAGGGTGGCGGAGACGGGGACGACAGGCGGGCGGGTGCCGAGAGGCGGCGCTGAGGAGGCAGTATTCGGCGACACGCTGAACAAAGTGCGCGTCGCCGCGGCTCGCATAAAAACGCCCGGTTGCGGCGCGCCGCCGCGCTCTGCCCGTCGCCCGTCGCCTTCCGCACGCGGGCGCCGCGCCGCGTCACCTTGCCCGAGCCCGCTCCGCTCCGCGAGCGCCCGCGTCGTCCACAAGGGATGTGGCCGTCATCGAGGACGTTCCACAGAGAGAACTAAGGACGAGAATGAGACATAAATGAAGACAAAGCTTGAGTTAGTTTCACACGGAGGGATTGTAATTGTCGTGGAAATCATTATAGTGGAGCAGGTGAAAAGTAAACGAGAAAAAATTGAGTAAGCCGTCGAAGAGATGTGTAGGAGGCTCTTGATAACTCATTTATACTATTAACAATATTGTATAAATGAGTTATTACTGCACGTGCTAGTTAAATGATTTAATGTATAAGACCGTATATCTAAAGTAAAGACAAAAGTCTGATGAGAATGAGAGAGAGCGAGGGAGAGAGAGAGAGAGCGCGATGGAACTCGCTACATGCTCATGAAATGTGTAAGAGAAATTAAGAGGCTGCAAGTGGCAGGTCAAGAAATTTAAGAAACTGTACCCAAC